>ML779360.1:405742-432645 GCA_009831015.1 Picea engelmannii
GCCAAAACATTTTTATGAGTTAAATGCAAAGGTTAGAGCTTGCATAGAATGTCAAATTTTTGTAGGTAAACAAAAACTTCTCTCATTGTCATTGGTTCCCATAAAAGTTGAATCTCCTTTCCAACAATGGGGTTTAGACTTTATAGGTGAAATTCATCCTACTTCTAGTACACAACACAAATGTATTTTGACTGCAACTAATTATTTTTCAAAATGGGTAGAAGCAATTCCCACCATATTTTCTACTGTTGTAGTTGTAATCAAATTCCTTGAAGAGAATATTTTAGCTAGGTTTGAATTCCCTAGGAAAATCATAATTGTTAATTCTCAAGCATTTAAGTCCCTAGCTATGACAAATTTCTTTCAAAAATAATATACCATTCTTGGTCATTCAACTGCTTAATATCCTCATGGTAATGGATTAGTTGAGTCATAAAATAAGACTCTAATGAGGGTTATCAAGAAAAGGTTAACTAAAAATAAGAAATCATGGCACTCTCATTTGAAATTTGCACTCTGGCCCAACATAATCAACACTAAAATTTCTATAGATATGTCTCCTTTTCAATTGATTTATGGCATTGATGTTGTTTTCGTTGATTTTTTGGTAGTTGTGGGAGGTATTCTCATCATAGAAAACATTTCTTAGAAGATAATAATATTCTAGAAGTCTAAGGAAGATCATTGAACAGTGGAAGAACACCCCAAAATATAAGTTGGCCCATGGGAAAAGAATAAAGTAAAATTAGAATCTCCAGAGAAAATGTCGACCCAGATAAAGTGACTTGAAGACTATAAATAAAGAGGACATATTGCTCATTTGTACACACACTCACTCAATCTCTCACTAAAGAAGGAAGCACAAGTATGAGGCAAGGAATAATACACATTACATAGGCATATGAGGTTCTGGGTTACTCTTGGTGGTGACTCTCTCTTGTGCGCTATCTTCGGGAAGAGGTGTGCTACCCTTATATGGTGTTGTTGCTGCAATTAGTTATTTTGTTAGCACTAGTTTGTGCGCTAGAGTTGTGCTATGGTTTCTTCATTGTTTTTTTTCTCTTAAGAGTTGGTTGATGGTTGGATTATTTAGAACATAATCTATCTAAGAAAGGTTGGCTAGGTTTTTTCCCCCATTTGGGATTTTCCCAAGAAAAAATCTTGCATCCCTTGTTCTTGTTTATACTACTTATATTTAAGTATATTATATAATTGTTAATGAAATAATATATAAGAACATTGGTAACTCTACTGCTCTGAAAATTAAGAAAATCTAACATGGTATCAAAGTTGATTACCTTCAAAGCAATTTAACCACTAGAAGGAAGATTGTTTGCAACAACACCTTGCCACAACTACCATACCATTGCATAGTTATATTTTTCCAAGCTCATTGAGAATTAGTTCCAAGTATTTGGGACTAATTTCACCATATATAAGTTCTCCCTACCATAGTGCAGCCCCTGTAACACCCTGTTTGTAGTTTGGTGAAGTCTGAAAATTTGAAATTTCTTAGATCTATGGTTTCTACTGGTGAAAATGAGTACCAGTATGAGAGTTGAAGATAGAATGGATGGAGCAGATAACTTTAGATCCTAGAAGAATAGGGTACTCCTCATTCTAGAAGAGAATGATTTATTGGATCATGTCAAGAAGGTGCTTCCAGAACCAGAAGAAGAATAAGCCAAAGAAAAGTTCAGGAAGAATGAAGTCAAGGCCAAGAGGATATTTACATACTCGATCAAGGATCATTTGATACCAAATGTATCAGAACTGAAGAAAATGAAATAAATGTTTGATGCCCTAACCAAAATTTATGAAAACAAGGACACCATTCAGAAGCTTACCTTAAGGAATCAACTTAGAAACATGACAATGAACAAGTCATAAAAAAATTCCAACTATTTCATGAGAATATCACAAATCGAGGACCAGTTAGTAGTTTTTGGACACCAACTGGATGACGATGAACTTGTGACCACTACACTCAATGGATTTCCTTCCTCTTGGGACCTATTTTTTCAAGGTATTTTCACAAGTAAATTTCCCAAGTTTGACAAGTTACGGTCAAATTGTACCCAACAATAATCCAGACTAATATCCAAGTCGTAGAAGAAAAATGATGACAAAAATCAAGCTCTTTTTGGTCATGTGAAGAAAAGGAAAGAAAGGGGAGAATCCAGTCCAAAGAAAACTAAAAGACCACATTATAATAAGGATGCGTCAAAATTCATATGATACAACTGTAAGAAGATGGGAAATTATGTTGCTCAATGTCCTCATAGAAATGAAAAAATAAAGAGGAAACACCATGCACATACAACCGATACAAAAGAGCCCACATCCTAGAAAAAGGAAAAAGAGTCAAGGGATAAATAATTTGTATTTATTTCAACACTCATAAGTAATATCACTTAAGAAAGTGATATTTGGCTTGTGGATAGAGGTGCTACCAAGAACATGACCAGATTCAAAAGTTCCCTTACAAACTTAACAAAAACGATCTCATCCCTTCAAGTGGATATTGTGATGATTCTAGACATGCAGTCAAAGGAGTTGGAGAAGCCTCCTTTCAACTCGACTCAAGTAACCCTATTTCAATTAAATATGTTTTGTTTGTACAAGGCTTTAAGAATAATCTTCTTTATATTTATGGTTTAGAAGATAAAGGTTTTGATGCTAGATTTTGTGGATGGCCAAGTTCTTCTATGGACCAAGAATTCAAGAATAGATGAAGCTACCATGATTGGTGTCATAGAGGGAGGATTGTATAAATTGAAGGGACACTAAGAAAAATACCTTGTACACAACATTGTTAGCACCAGTGAGATATGGAACCAAAGCCTTTCTCACATAAATTATAGAGCACTACCAGTATTGAGAAATATGGTTACAAGTATTCCAAACATTCAGGTAGAACATGATGGAGTATGCAAAGGTTGCGTAGTTGGAAAGAATACCAAGGGAATATTATCTAGTAATGATAGTAGGTCCAAGGGGATCTTGGACATCATACACTCTAATGTATGCAGATAGATGATGATGTCATCCTTAAGAAACTTTGTATACTATGTATTATTCATATATGAATGCTCAAGAAATACATGGATCTACTTCTTGAAAGCGAAAGATGAAGTCTTCAATAAGTTTTAAGAATTAAAGCCTTTATTTGAGAATAGCTCTGGAAGGAAGATGAAAATATTGAGATCTAATAATGGAGGTGAATACACCTGAAATGAGTTCAAATAAATTTACAGAGAAGAATGAATTAAGAGGGAGATGAAAACTCCCTAAAACCCCCAACATAATGGGGTTGCATAGAGAAATAATAGA
Organism: Picea engelmannii; assembly: GCA_009831015.1. Lineage (NCBI taxonomy): Eukaryota > Viridiplantae > Streptophyta > Pinopsida > Pinales > Pinaceae > Picea > Picea engelmannii. The sequence goes on from ML779360.1 coordinate 409,076, forward strand.
TCCATCGTGGAAGCAACTAAAGAAATGATCCATGACTAGATTTTACCCATGCACTTATGGGAAAAATAATCTAGTACAACACACGTATATCTAGAATAGAAGTCCTCAAAAAATATTGGGGAACAAAACACCTGAAGAGGTGTTCACTGAAAATAAAACAAAAGTTAGTCATTTGAGGACATTTGGTTGTCTAGTGTATATACATGTTCCAAAGGAAAAGAGAATGAAGTTAGAGCCTTCAGGAAAGAAGGGCACCTTAATTGGATACAATGATAATTTGAAGGATTATAGAGTATACATTCCTATACATAAACATATTGAGGTCAGTCAGGATGTGACATTTGATGAATACGAAGCCTTCAAAATATCAAGGGAGTCTCACATGGATGAGGATTTGAGAGGAGGATGAGGCTCTAGGGGATGCATTCATGGTTGAATCTACTCCAGAGGAACCCAATTCAAAAGTTCAAAATAAGATGGTAGAGTCAAAGAGACCTGAAGATCCACCCAGAGAAGTTGTAGTCACCAGGAAGAGACCAGCTTGGCTCTGGAACACCTTCAAGGAAGATGAAGGACATGTAGCTCCCAAAGGCTCTTTGAGAGAGATAAATAGACCACACAAATGTTCTAGCTTTGTGGTGTTGATGAGTAAACTTATTGATTCATAACCTTCCATATTTGGAGAATCTGTTAAGAAACAAGTATTGAAGCATTCCATGATGGAGGAGTATCAGTCCATCATGTAGAATGATGTGTGGGAAGTGGTTCTAAGACCATAAGGGAAGTCAGTAGTGAAATCCAAGTGGATCTACAAGATCAAGCATGATACATACGACAACATAGAGAAGTGCAAAGCGATATTTGTGGCTAGAAGGTTCTCCAAGAAAGAGGGAGAAGACTATGATGATATGTTCACTGCAGTAGCAAAGTACACTTCCATCCGATCGATTATTGTGATTTATTCCATAATGGGATGGAAATTACATGATATGGATGTCAAGATTTCCTTCTTGAATGGTGTAATTGAGGAAGAAGTGTAAATAGCACAACCACAAGGGTTTTTTATTCATGGGAAGGAGTCCCATGTGTGCAAACTGAAGAAGGATTTGTATGGACTAAAGAAGGAACCTAGGGCATGGTATTCCAGGATAGGAAACTATCTGATGATATCGAGGTTTACCAAGAGTGATGCATATCCCAATATTTACTACAAGGTTCAGAATGGTTACCCATTGATCTTGGTCCTATATGTGGATGACCTGTTTCTAATAGGAGATGAGAATCTCATAGTTGGGTGCAAGAGGGAGCTCACTTCAAAGTTAGAGATGAAGGATCTAGGTCTGATGCATTATTTCTTGGGATTGGAGGTGTGGCAGAGACCAAATGAGATTTTCCTTAGCCAAGGAAAATATATTGTTGAGATCCTGCAGATATTCAAGATGATGGAATGCAATTCCATGGCCACACCTATGATGACGAATTTGAATCTCTCGAGTGATTCGTATTCAAATTTGATGGATCCCACAATATACAGACAATTGATCAGATCCTTGATGTACCTAGTTAACACCAGGCATGAAATATGTCTTTTAGTGAACACTTTGAGTCAGTACGTGGTTGAGCCTAGACATGTACATTGGATAGAAACAAAACATGTGTTGAGGTACCTACATGGTACAATTGGATATGGATTGAGATATGTCTTGGATGGAGATGTGAATTTGTCAGGTTATACAGACTCTCACTGGGTAGGGAGTGAAGTGGACCATAAAAGAACATCCATATGTTGCTTCAGTTTGGGATAAGGAATGAGCTCATGGTTAAGCGGGAAGCAGACATCAATGGCACTTAGTACAACATAGGACAATATTGCAGCTAGTGTTGCAAGTCATGAAGAAGTGTGGATTTGAAATTTGCTTGTGGGTTTATTTGATCTAGAGTTGGAGCCAACTTTGATACACTGTGATAATCAAAGTTGCACGAATATTTCATAGAATCATGTATTTCATGGCAAGTCAAATTATATAGAGATCAAATACCACTATATTCGAGACATGGTGCATAGAGGATTTGTGGAGCTCTAGTACATATCCATAGATGAGTAGATAGAAGACATTCTCACCAAACCTCTATCTAGAGTGAAGTATGAGTACTTTAGAGACAAGATTGATGTGATGCATAATGTCCACCCTCATTGAGAGGGAGGTGTAGTGTTTCTCCTTCAATCGGCTAACCCCTTTGGCCAAGTGTTTACTATATCAATCATGTGAGGTGACTAAGGGAGTAATTTGCAGTTGGGTACAAGTATTGCCTATGCCATGTGAGGTGGATAGGTGTGAATAAGACTTGTAGAATGGTCTTGGACCATGGCATAGATCTATGTCTATGGTCGTAGTCTTTCCCAGTGGATGTTTGTGAATAAGACTACTGGGAGAGGAGAAACATCAAAGCATAGTCTTGGAGACTATGGAGGTAGCTCTATGCTACTGGACAACATGATATTAGTTGTGTGATACTAGTTTATTGCTATGTAGTCTTGGAGACTATGGAAGTAGTTGTGTGCTACTAGACAACATGCTAGTAGTTGTGTGCTACTAGTTGATTTCTACATAGTTGTGGAGACTATGGTGGTAGTTGTGTGCTATTGGAAAACATGCTAGTAGTTGTGTGCTACCAGTTGATTACTATGTAGTCATAAGACTATGGAGGTATATGTGTGCTACCAGACATCATGTTAGTAGTTGGGTGCTATTAGTTTATTGCTATGTAGTCGTGGAGACTATGGAGGTAGATGTGTGCTAGTGGACAACATGTTAGTAGTTGTGTTCTACTAGTTGATTGCTACGTAATCGTGGGGACTATGGCAATAGTTGTGTGCTTTTGGACAACATGCTAGTAGTTGCGTGCTACTATTTGATTGCTATGTAGTCATGAGACTATGGTAGTAGTTGTGTACAATTGGATAACATGGTAGTAGCTATGTGCTACTAGTTGATTGCTACATAGTCATGAAACTATGGTAGTAGTTGTGTACTACTATGATAGTAGGTGTGTGCTACTGGTTGATTGTATCATAGTCATAAAGACTATGGAAGATGATTTGAGTTACCGATAGCATGTTAGTATTTGTGTGTTACTGGTTGATTGCATTGTAGTTAGTGGACTACTAGATGAAGACATTGTGGAAATATACCTCCCTAGCTAAGGGGAGTGTTGATGTTTTTGTAGTTGTGGGAGGTATTATCCTCCTAGAAAACCTTTCTTAGAATAGAAAAAGATTACATAAGTCCAAGGAAGACCATTGAATAGTGTAATAACACCCCAAAAGAGAATTTGACCCACAGGAAAATAATAAAGTAAAATTAGAATCTCCATAGAAGAAGTTGACCTAGCTAAAGTGACTTGAAGACTATAAATAGAGAATAAATCTTTCTCATTTGTACACACACTCACACACTCTCTCACTAAAGAAGGAATTGCAAGTATGATGAAATGAAGAAGACACAATACAGTGGCATCTGAGGTTCTTGGTTACTCTTGGTGGTGACTCTCTCTTGTGCGCTATCTCTGGGAAGAGATGTGTTGCCCTTGTATGGTGTTGTTGTTGCAACTAGTTAATTTTCTAGCACAAGTTTGTGCACTAGCCTTATGCTAGGGTTTCTTCATTGTCTTTTTTCTCTTAATATTTAGTTCATGGTTTGATTATTTTGGATGGAATCTATCTAAGAAAGGTTGGATGTGTTTTTTTCCCCCATTTGGAGTTTTCCTAGGATAAACTCTTATGTCCCTTGTTCTTGTTTATGTTTATTATATTTCAGTATATGATATAACTATTAATGAAAGAGTAGCTAAGAACACTCGTAACTCTTCTACTCTGAAAATTAAGAAAATCTAACGGTTTTCCCTATTAACCTGTTCATATTATGGTAGCTGCAGGAGGTATTAACCTCCACGTGTAACCTTGACAAGAATAGAATATTTTGGAAAGCAAGAAGAAACCCTAAATCATTGGACATAACCCTAGAAGAGAATTCGGCTAAAGGAAATATTTAATATTGAGTTTTTAGACTCCAAAATGAGAAGTCAGCCCAGACAGCTAAGGAGGAGCAGTATAAATACAGGACGCCAAAGCTCATTTGACAACACAACTCACAACTGCATAAATTTAGTTGTGCACAAGTCTGGAAAGTAGTTCTGGCTGCAGCTACTGCAACTTGTATTTTCAGTTTCCTTCTTTGACTCTCTCTTCGTTATGGTTTGGACTTTCTTCTTGGTATGCTAACTCTGGAGAGTGATATGCTACCTTGATTGGCTATTAGGCTTAGGGTTTGCTTCCAGAATTATTCTTTGTCAAGGTTAAGGTGTTCAGGGGTGGCTTTGGCCTATGGTTGGGTGACAATATTACTATATTGTCTATGGTTAAATGAGAACACCTATTATTTCTAACAGTTTATGGGCCCACACTATCTTCGGACAGTCTAACCACTGGAAGAGAGATTGGGAGGATTTGCTCAGTTACAGTTGCAGTCAAAGTTTTTGCTACAACAACGAAACCCTAACCCTCTTATTAAGGCGCCTTAAGTGAAGATATTGACCTAATTTCTAGATAGCTTAGTGCACCCTAAACTAGCACACCTCCTGGTACTCTTAGAAATCTAAGACGTCAAGTTTGATTTCTTGGTCAAAGTCAAAGTTTGACCAAGTCAAAGTAGTCATGATTTACTCTATGAAGTCAGAAAACAAGTTAGAAGGGGATTATAAATTCAGAGCATGGAAGACAAGGATTTACCTCATCCTTTCCAAGAATAAAATGTTGGATACCGTGAAAGGAAATATCGTGGAACCATAGTTTGAAGAAGGAAAAGAGAAGGAACCTAAAAATGTTGCAATTATGGAGAATTTCAAGGACAATGACATCAATTCCATGAGTATCATAGTGGACTCTGTAAAACACCACTTGATACCCTACATCTCTCATCTTGACTCATCTAAGAAGATGTACGATGCTGTAACTAACCTCTTCTCAGTTAGAAACATTGGACAAGTAATGAGTCTAAAGAATGATCTCTGTGACATGAAAATGAATGATGATGACAACATAACATCATACATTGTGAGAATATCTCAGTTAAGAGATGAACTACAAGATATTGAAGAAATCATTTCAGTGAAGGAACTGGTAAATATAGTACTCAATGGAATTCCCAAGACATGGGATGCATTTACCGCAAACATGATCACAAGAAAGGAGTATCCCACATTTGAAGAACTTTGGACTTGTTGTGCACAAGAAGAATCAAGGATAAGCGCAAAAGAGAAATTCCAAAGGAAAGATGATGATCAAGCATACACAACAAAGTTCAAGAAATTCAGGAATAATAAGAAGTTTGACTCAAGGAAGAAACCAAATCAAGAGAAAGATATGTCAAAAATATAATTCTTCAACTATCGAAAAATATGGTCACTAGAAGAATCATTGTCCTGAGTTAAATAAAAGGAAGGAAACACACGAAGCATCAGTTGTCGAAGAAAGGGAACCCTGAAACAAGTCCAAGAAAGATAAAATAGACTTATTCTTCTAAGACAAGGTAACAATATTCTTCATAGTTCTTGTACATACCATGTTTACATAGTTTATGTACATATATTGCATATATATTTATTAGAAGATAAGATGTTCAAGTGAAACAATACCTATGGAAGAATAACAAGATAATGATTGTTATCACGATGACTACAAGTCAAGCAATACACATGAAAAGATGAAGTACATTGACAATCCTTGGTAACAATTCATGTGGAAGATATTACATAAGTAACAATTGCAAGATAAGACGAAATCAGAATCAAACATGAAGAAACCCATAAGAGGTCAAAACAAAAAGAAGTCAACAATCAAGAGGAAATTAACAAAAGACTTGTGACACTTTGCATAAGGCAATAATGATGCATACGAAAGTGTGGACTCTCTTAGATGGAGGGAGCTGATTGTATAATTCCAAAATAAGAGAATGCATTCATGCATGAAGCAAGGATTAGGAGGGAGATAATCCTAAATGATATAATCCATTGAAGATTATGAAGTATCTGTCCATGTTCCAATTAAAAGTAGCATCCATGATAAGCATCACATGTTCAGTTTGACTCTAGAAGAGTTCTTCTTCGAAAAGAATCCTTAAAGTATCCTTGGTTGTCCATGTACATCCATGATCCTATGATGAAAGGAAGTTGGAATCTTCAGGCCATATAGAAGACCCCATGGACCCAAGAGCTAAAGAGAGACATAAGGAAGAACATGGAGATTCCAAGAAAGAAAGAAAAGAAATAACAACCAACTGTTATACCGAGAATCACAAGACTACCAGCTTGGTTTGAACCCACTAAGAAACAATCAAATAGAATAAATGGAAGTTATGATAAAGAACAATGTATAGAAAATATGAAAAAGACTTATGAATGAAATCATTACAATATTCAGAGGTTCTTCCAGAAGGAGGGAGAAAACTATGACAACAACTTGTTCTAGATATACCTCTTGTAGTATCCATGGATTGGAATTTACATGTAAAATATTGTTCTTCCCAATAAAGAAAGTGAGAAAGAATCTTATACCAGAGAGAGACCCATGTATGAATATATAAGAATACCTTGTATGGATTCAAACAACTTGATGCAGAGTATCTCATATACAACAAAAGCGTGGTGAAAAATTTCCATGACAGAGATAGTATATCAGAATAATTACTCAAAAGTCTGGGATGATGGATTGCTAATCCATGGAAAACTCTCATGATGACATAATAAGTTCTACTTGGATATGTTTCAGTTTGAGCCTTGCCACGATTTCATGAGATATCAGGAAACATAAGTGTTGAATTCAACCATGATATATTGTAATGATCAGAGTTATATGAAGCCTTCAGAGAAAACCAGTGTTCCATGACAGAACGAAGTACATTGAGATCAAGCATTAATTCTCTGTGATTAAGTCCAGAAAAGAGAAGTGGTTAGAAAACACATCTCCACAGATGAGAAGATAGCAGATACTATGGTAAATCTTATGTCAAATAAGAAAAATTTGTGTACTTAAGTAACAAGTTGGGGCTCTTGGAGACGACTTCCTTATTGAAAAAGGAAGAGATTACTCCTAAGTTGGGAGGGAGCACTGATGTGTTATTGATTTATGGATAGTTATTTTTCAGTTCGAAAAATATTCTAGGAAGAGAAGTTCCTTTCCAGTTCAGAAAGTGGTTTGAGATTTCTGACGGACATGCATTTTCCAGTTCGGAAAATGGTCCAGATCGGACAATCATTTTTTTAATGAAAATGGTTCAATAGATTGTTGATGTACCATAGACAGTGATTACCCTTGTGGCCAGTGTGGGGGAATGGTATAGAATATTCATTATTCTTGGCAGTCACTCTGATTAGTGGTCAAGTAGAATGGTCTACCTCGCTAGGGAGTCATTATTTCAAAGTTCACAGTTGTGAGTAGTTTCGAAGAATGGTTCATTTAGGAGGTTGGCGCAAGACAATCATTTCCATTAGGAAATGGTCCAGATAGTCATTCCCTAGTGTAAAATGATTCTATCTAGGTTGCACTATGATTAGTGCCAGAGGAATGGCCCAATTAGGTGAGTGGTCCAGGTTTAGCAATTAGGGACAAACATTCCCTAAGGCAAACTCATTCTCTCCAGGTTGCGCTATGACTAGTGCCGGAGGAATGGCCCAGTTAGGTGAATGGTCCAGGCTCAGAAATCAAGGAAAATTATTCTTATATGATTGAGAAGAATATTCCAGATAGCCCATGGCTAATGTTTTACCTTCTGAGGGAAGATGCTCTTCCAGATATCATAGATGTGAGTGGAAGAATGGCTGAGATGACTCAATTTATATCATGATATTGTTTTATGCACGTTGATATCAGATGATATGATTTATATGGAGACTGTATGTATCCGGATAGTAGATGTATACTACTATGATGGACGTGCTCCACTGGTTGTGACTATGTGTCACTGATTAAGTAGTTGTTTGCTACTTGGTGTGGTTGTGTACCATTGGATAACAATTGTGTTGGTTTAGATATATGAGTTTATACCTTTAACATGATTGACCCAGGTTCAATCTACTGGGGTTCCAACAAAGCCTCTAAACTATTGGTCCTCCTGGTAAACCAGAAGGCAACGCAGGTCATAGAGTGCACTGTGTAGTCTCACCTGAGATAGTCTTAATGGGTGACTGAAATAATCAGGTGTTTGTAGTCCAGGATTGAGTGGAGGTCTATGAAGTATTCATTGAGAATTCTATTTAAATTATTATAGAAATATATTGTCATTCCCAATAATGCATGTAATGTAATAAAATCATTCATTCATCATGCTAACATATACTCATAAACAATGAAAGAAACACAAGTTTTATGGTGGTTCACCCACCTTGGGATATGCCCACAAAGATCTGGCTCTTAAGCTCTTCTATTATGTCAATTCCAAACCTACAACGTCGTGCACTTTACAACTCATCCTTAGTCGGGTCGAGATATATTGCGAGAATGAATAGATCACATCAGGCTCCTCAGACTATGATCTAACCCTCAATATATACCCTCCTTACTCCTCTACATCTCAAAATATTACAAAAAGGTATTGGATTACAATAGTGTTTCTTCAAACTCCCTAAAAGGGTCTCTCTATATCTGCTCTATCCAATCCCCTTCAAAGCATCCCTAAGCATCTCTATATATACGTTTCTGGCTCATCAACCATTACAATGTATTACAAAAACCCTAACGTTGTTAGGTATTCCATGCATGCACGTGTGATTCTCTTCCTTCCATCTGTCGCTTTAATCATGCATGCCTTTCTTTCCCAAAATAGTCTTTCCTTCCTCTTTGGCCTGCTTCCAACAGGCCCCCAACACTAGCATGTGGCTCGTCCTGAGGCACCTAAACATTGTGTGTTTCATCAATCTTTCTGGTGATCGCTTGGAACTTCTCCATAAGCTCTATTGCTTGTGTTTGGGCCTGCATGGTCTTCTCCTTGAGTGCGTCCAATATATGCACTACAATCTCATCACTGACTATCCTTGCACATTCTTCCTCGGTTTGTGCCATGTATGTTTTGGCTTCCTCTGCTTGTGAAATGACCTCTATTTCTTTCTCCTAAAGCGGTTCCATTTGAGCCTGACACTCCCTTTTGTGCATCTACGCAGTTATGATTTTTGCCTGTAGTTTCTTCATGTCTTGCGCCCCTTTGACGCGCTCTGTGATTGACATTGTCGTATACCTCTGCTTGAGGTCTTGGATGACTGCACTTATCCTTTCTCCTTCCTAGTCCCACTGCTGGACATGTTGATCCTCTTCCAACTTCACCCAGATCTACGTTGGTTTATCAAACAAGTCGTCCACCATGTGGACTTGTCGTTCTACCTCTTGTATCTATGTTTTTACCTCCTATTTCCTTTTCTCCCTCACCTCCGGTGGAGTGGTAGGTGTGAGATACTCTCGAAGATTCTCTATCTCCTGCTAGTATTGATCGAGTGTCTGCACAATATGATCAATATTTTATGTCACCATGAGTTCGGTCATCTGTGCATTCTTTGGGATCTTCTTGCAGGTTGTGGCCACTTTCTGCTCCAATCCCTTCACGCGTTCCTTTTCGTATTTGGTCTCGAGTTTAGCCTGCTCAAATACAAATTCCATCTCATCCTGATTATCCTTTTCCTAATGCAGTTATGATGTATCCATGCGTGCATGATACTGTACCTCTTGTGTAAAGTTGACCTGTAGTTTATACAGTGCCTTGGTTGGTATCCACGGCAATACCAACTGTAGTTGGTCCAAGTCCTTTAGGGGTGTCTACCCCAATATTTCGTCCATGTGCAACATGTTGGGTGTGACGTGAAACATTGAAATCATATGTGCTATCATCTGGACTGTGTCCCACTTGCTTTCTCCAGGATATCCTCATATCTGTGATGCTGACAGACTCATTTCTATGATGTTTTCAGTTGCTTGTGCTTCCCCTATTTTTCTGAGGAACTGGCACATGTATGCCAACTCTTCATCAATTTTATCCCTTTGTTGAGCAACATTCTCAAAATCCTCTAATGTGCAATCCTGGACCACTTGGGCCACCATTTCTACATCATCCTCTGTGATCATGTATTATGGAGGCATTCTATGTGCCTTCATCTTCTGGTGTTACCCCCCATATGGGTGGATGGATGATTAGTATGGCTTGGATCTTGTGGAGTAGGACTTGATGCAGTCCCCTGTGCTACCTCGGCCTGTTTCTGTTGTACTTGGGGCTCCTATGTATTGTTCTTCTTCCCCGTCTGGACTCCTATCTTGGATGTCCCCCCTTTCTTCTTTTGTGGCTTGTTTTGACTTGTCCTTGGTTTCTTTGGCATTGTTACTTCCTAGGGTTGTGTATATCCCTGCCCTACCTCCTCAGCATGTGTATGTACCTGTCTTTCCTCCTCCTCCTCTCTTTCTGTGGATATTTCTTGAGTGATAACTGGAATCCTCCATTCATCATCCCAATCCTTAATGGCCATCTGTATGTCCCCGTCCGTGATGTAGTATCACAATTGTAGCCATTTCTTGTCGAGGTCCTTCCGTGCCTAGATCCACATCGCATGTCTAGTGGCTTTGAATTTGGCTATGCCCTAATAGTGTGCAACATATTTTGGTGTTATCCTCCAAGTTTTGTCGATGGTGTCCTATAGGTCGTGGATATATCCTTCGAATATCTCTCCATTCATTCTTCTATTCTTGGTGTCTAAAGCGGTTCCAATCGATAAGTATTGCACTTCATGGCAAGGTTTGGGTCTAGTGGAGAAAAATGTGTACTTTATCTCCTCCCATCCCATAATGGCTATTAGGATGACCAACCATGAATAATGAAATTTTGTTCCCAGATCCTGCGCATCCTTGCAATAGTCTAGAAACAGGTTCAACAAATAGGGGTCCCAGTTGAGTGTGGTGCTCTTGGCACATTGTGATACAACTACGACAACCCCAGCTGATACTTTCTCCTTATGACATTTCCTGATAAACTTGCAGGCCATGATTTTCTTGGCCATTCTTGTTGTGATGTCACTAATCCGTCTGATAATGATTCCACGCAACCCCGTGTCGATGTCGTATTTACTCTTCATCTCCTCGGCCAGTGATTTCTCCTTTGTTTTATCCTCTATGAACTATGCAGGATTCATGCCCCATGATGGCATCCCTATGATGTGTGAGATGAGCTCTATATATATTGAGACGAGTTGGTCTAGCCACAGATCTCTGCCATGTGTGACCACCATCAGCTGCTTGACACAACTATTTGCATATTGGCCTCTTCCAAAGTGTGGTAGGTCCAATAGACCTAAAATCCGAATTTTGGCCAGTCTTGTTGCCCACTGGACTAGTTGATGAATTGGTTCCCCAAAGGAATCTATACCCACAGTCTATAGGTAGACCTGCTTAGTGAACTCTGGGAACTTTTTTTTTTCCGTTACATCATGGTATGAGTACCTCAATTTCTCTACATAACCTAAAAAATCTTCTTTTATACGTACCCCTTCTGGTATGCACGGAAAAACATTTTTTGTGGCAGGTTGTCTACGTGGTAAACAGGTACCTTTTTCTTGCTCTTTTGTTGTGGTGGTTGACTCGAGGTTCCAATCTCCATTGTTTTTTCTTCGACAACCTACTCTGGTTGGCTAGTGAAATCCTCCACTGCTCCCTCCTATGGTTGTTCTGACACAGTTGTCTATGATTCTTCTATCACAACCATTTCTTCCTGGTTTGGAGTAGTTCCATTGCCTTTTGGGGCTTCTATAGGGTTTTGTGGTTATACTTGGCTTCTTGCATCTTCATCCTATCGGCCATGCCCCTCTTCGGGCATATCGATGTCCATGCCCGTAGGTACTATCTGATGGGTTTATTCCTCAATGCATGCGGGGCTTCCTAGTGTTGTATCCGACGATGGGATTTCTCCCACATTGACGACTTATGGCAGTTGAGATGGTGGTTGTTCGCTTCCCTACGATTGTGATTGTGCTTTGGTCCTAACTCCAGGTTGTCTGGATTTCTGGTTCAGTTCTCCTTGTTTGGGTGGTTCCATGGTGGTAAAAAATTGTCATTCGCCAAGCTCATTAGCCTCTGCAACCTCTGTAAACATCACTCTCTTCTTTGTATGCTCTCTCATTTTGTGGATTTTCCAATTTCGCGATAACCTTTCTGCTCCCGCGTCCTTACTTTTTATTGGCATTGTGTGAAGTTTTTCTAATAAGTTACCACAATTACAGATTCAATGAACCTCTTGTCCCTTCGTACTTGCCATTAATTTCCATTTCCATCTCCATTTGGCGTGATTAATGCGACGTCTAATCAGTCGTTTCCGAAATTCAATTCCACTAGCCTTTGTCACTTAGCGCTTCTTTTGTTGTAGTTGCCTTTCCCACTTTTTTTTCATTTTGAACTGACCATTGGCCTTGTATTCATTGGGCTTGTATTGTCGAATGTGTGTGCTCCTTCTCCTTTCAGAGCATTGTTATTCTATTGGTACCGTTTGATATCCTACTCTTTTTTTCTTTTTTTTTTGCGGTGACTTTCAAGTTGCGGGTGGTCGACTATCCTTGTACAGCTTCAGTCGACTCCCATTGATCATCCCTCTGATTTATGTGCCTCCTAAGTCCTTCAAATGTACAAATCCTCCATCTGTGACAGTGTGTACTTTGTATGGTCCTAACCGGTACATTCTTAGTTTTCCCAAGTGTTGAATGTATTTACTGTCATACATCAACACTAAGTCTCCTCACTTGAAAGTTTTCCTCTTGATATGTCTATCATGCCAAGATTTGTCCCTTGCTTTCTGAACTTCTTGGTGGAATCCTACTAGGATTATATCTTCCTCCATGATCATCAATTGATTCATCCTTTCCTGTGATGCGCCTCATTCTTTCATGTCCGTAATCACTTCTATGTGCAAATTGGGTACCAAATATTCTAACGGCACCACTGCTTCTTGTCCTTATACCAGTCTTAATGGCATGTGTGCTGTCAACCTTTTTCATGTGGTCCTGTATTCCCACAATACTACTGGTATTTTTAGGTCCCAATCATCCCTATTGACATTACAGATCTTCGTTAGTGCATTCTCAAGGATTTTGTTAAAGGCTTCTAATGTTCCATTTGCTTGTGGATGGTATGTTGTACTCTTTTTATGGTGAAATTCAAACTCCTCATTCATCACCTTAATAGTGTTGTTGATAAAGTGAGTTCCTTGGTCAATCATCAAAATTCTTGGGCAACTGAATCAAGTGATCACATGTTCAAATAGGAAGTGTGTTGTTGTCTTTGCGCTGCAATATTTGACTGGTACTGCTTCCGACCATCTTGTCAAGTATTATATTGCAGTGATAATGTACCTTTCTCCTGTCCTCTTTGTCGGTGGGTTAATTGGTCCCACAAAATCTATTTCCCATTTATCAAATACCTACAATGTTACATGTGGTTGCAATGGCATCTCATCCCTTCTAATAGGTTTACCAACCCTCTGACAGACATTGCATCTCTGTAAATATTATTTCGAGTATTTTTGAATGTTTAACCACCATAGTCCTGCACACAATACCTTCTGCGAGGTATCTTTGCCTGCATAATGTCCTCCTACTATTCCCTCATGGGATTCTGCTAAAATCCTTAGTCTTTCATGTTTTAGCACATATCTTCTCAGGATGCTAATTGCACCCATTTTGTATAAGTGTCTTGCAATCAACTAATAGGCTACAACCCAGACTACCAGGTTCTTCTTCTACGTGGTGTTGTATTCCTATGGCGCAGTACCTGTACTCAAGTATTGGATGATGTCTACAAAGTATTCATTGACAATATGAACTGAAAATAACTATGCATCCATAAATTTTTCCTCTAAACTTGTAGGTTCCTCTCCGTTCGTGACCCTCGATAGATGGTTAGGTCCAACATTCAACTTCCATGTCTTAACTGTTACTTCAAAATCAAATTCTTGAAATAGGAGTAAACATCGACAAATTCACCTCCCCAACACTGGTTTGTTGACTAGGTGCTTAAGGGTTGAATGATCTATAAACATATTAAAATGTTTTCCCAGTAAGTAGTGTCTAAAATTCTTAAGCACATAAACCATAGCTAGGCCTTCCCTCTCTGTAGTGTTATAGTTCTTCTCTAATTCTGACAGTTTTCTGTTAGAAAATGCTATCGAATGATCCAATTCTCCTACTCCTGGCTGCGCCAAAATAGCTCCAAGTGCTATGGTTGATGCATCTACATGTATGTGTAATGTCTTCTCCCAGTCTGGAAATACTACTATTGGTGTTGTTACCATATTTTTCTTCAGCATATCTAGATCGTGTTGACAATCCTCATTCCACTACAACTTTGTGTCTTTCTTAAAATTTTCTCCATTGGTGCGGTGATCTGCGCATACCCTTTTATAAATTTTCTACAGTATCTTGTGTGTCCCAATGTCACTCTTAGTTGATGAACTATTTTTGGTGGTGGCAAGTTAACAATTACTGCAATATTTGCAAGATCTACTAGTAAACCTTGCTTGCATACTATATGGCCCTGTAGTATCCCAAACGGTGTTCCGAAGATGCACTTCTTGATGTTTAATGATATCTGGCATTGCCTATATATTTCTAACTTTAGCCGCAAGACATATACATGGTCTTTCAACAAACTATAGACTGTCCAATCGTCCAAGTATACTTCTAGAAACTGATGGATAAACTCCTTAAACGCAGCTATGCCTACTCAGGAAAATATTGTTGGTGCATTCTTTAATCCGAATGACAAGACCGTGTACTTGTAGGATCCCCATTCCATAGAAAAAGTGGTTTTGTATATGTCTTCTTGTGCTATCTTGATCTGGTGATAGCTTGAGAATCCATCAGTGAATGAGAAAACTTCATGTCCCCCTATGTTCTCCAACACTTCCTCTATGAAGGGTGTCGGGAATGGGTCATGTAGGCATGCATCGTTCAACTTCCTCAAGTCAACGCATATTCTTATCCCACCTTGTTTTTTCTCCTGAACTACCATCGAGATTATCCATTCTGATTCTTCCACAAGTTCTATGATTCCATCTTCGAGCATCCTATTGATCTCATCTTTGATTTTTTTCTTATATATAAAATTTAGTCTGTATGGTCATTGTCTAATTGGTCTTGCCTCAACTCTGAGTGGTATCTTCATTTCACCTAGATCTCCTACTATGCCCTTCATTTCTGTAAACATTCTAGGGAACAGGTCATTGTACTCATGGAATAAATCTGTTATGCCTTCCATTGTCTATTCATCCCAGTAGTCTCCAATGCTGGCCATTTTTTGATTCTCAACTATCCCAATGTTTACTTTCTTCACCTCGATCGACACAACAATTACTTATGATTCTAGAGGTGGACCTTCCACTTCTCTTTCGCCTTTTGCTTCTTTGATTTGAATATCGTGTGGATCATCTTCCTCTGGTACTTCTTCCTGCACATGGTAGCATGACAATAGTTCTTTCACTGTCTGTCTGTTCCGCTTTTGTTCCTTTGTTATGAGTTCAACTTATGGTTCCTTAATGAATATCACTCCTCTTATTTGTTTAAGTGTTGCATCTATGTTGGGGTTCTCATGCTTGAATGAGAAAGTGACTGTAAAGTTCTATTGTAGTACTATCCATCTCGTAGTTCCTCTGCGCAGTGCCTGGTCTGTATACCAGTTTGTTGGGATTCCCTCTAAGGTATGTAGGAAATGGTGAGTCCATTCCTCTAGAGGTGTCATTTTCCATAGTGCTCAACACTTCTCCAAGTGTTATGCTAGTTCCCCCTGTCCATCGTACTTATGTTGCTAGTTGCTTCTCTCTTTTGCACCAAACTTTATGCACAATAATCACTTGCATTGGTACCAGTCCTTGATTTTTTCCTTGTGTGTGCCCCACCATCTTGAAGGTGTGGCCTTGAGTGCTATATAGAGTGCTAAGAGTCTTTGATTTTCTAATACTTCATCCTCATATTGTGTCAAGAATTCATCTAGATCGTTTACCCCATGGAAATAGGGTTTCTCCCTTATCTATGTACCTACCCATCTTACTGTGCGGTCTATTCTTGCACATATTCTTGTAAACACTTCATGTATCCTTTGTTTCCAGTTCTCTAAACATGTATCTGAGTTTTTCGCACATGAAGTAATTCTCCACCAATCGAGTATCCCATCTACAGTTGGGTTTACGTAATCCTCATCGTGCGTAGTTTCTCTGTACAACTGGTTGATTTCCTCCAAGTCCAAGAAAGCATGATCTACAAACCTCTCCCCTTTTGAGGGGTCTAATGGAATGATGACCCTATATTATCCTGACTCAAATGTCATTTTTTGTGTCTTTAAATTGATTATGGTCTGGTTATCAAATTCCCAATCCAAGACGAGTAATGTTGGATATGGTGTTGTTTCGTCCACTATTTCAATCACTTCGAAGTCTAATTTAGTGTGCACTCCATCCAAGTCTATTGTCACTCCTTTCAGCCTACCAATTGGGAGAACTCTGTGTTGGTTTGCTAGTTTCAGCTGAACGAGTGAGTATCCTAGTGTGGGCTCTCCCATACATTTCCATGTCTTCTTGGGTAATACATTGAATTTGGATCCTAGATCCAGTATGATATCTCCCATGTTAAAATCTCTGATGTTGGAATTCAGCTTGAATTCCCTACTTTTTCTTCTCCTTGTATGTAGGTGATTAACTGTGTTTTGTTCTAATTTTCCTTTTGTCTCTACACTACATATTTCTAATATGTTTTGCAATATTTTGATAGAGGATTGATCATTTAATATTTTTACACATGATTGAAAAAATCCTTTGATTGTACTTACTTGTCCCGGGGGTTGCATTTCTCTGGTATGATCCAACGATGGAGGCATCTCATACTCTGGTACTTCCTTGTGCTGCTGTGCAGTTGAAGTCGACGCAGTGTCTTGCTTCAGAAATTCTTGTCTGGCTTTCTTAAATGTTTCCTTCTCATGCTACACGTTGAACTATTTCCTTGGTTTGACATTCTTCTTCACCCACTGATGTTGTACTGGCTATTGTTAGACTGCGTCATTTCCTGTTTTATCTCCTCCACGTGTAAATGTGTTGATATTTCTCCCATCGTCCCTTGCTTCTGTTGAAATCCATTGAAAATTCTGATTGTTATGATTCCTCTTTTCCTGGATCTTCCCTAGTAACGTAGGACATTCTTCCATTTCATGATCAAATGCACGACAATACATACAAGTTGTTGGTGGAAGTGGACATTCTATTGCATAGTGTCCTGGTTGTTGACAGTTGTGACATACCACTGGTCCTCTACCTATTGAAAAGCCTCCTCTTCCTCGTCCTCTGCCTCTATAGCCAGCTTGATCCCCTCACGGTGCATTATGATAAGGCACCTGATTGTACTATGTGGTATTGTACTGAGGTTGCGCTATGTTGTACTTTGGTTGTGCGATATTGTATGGTTGTTGTGTAGTATTATACTGTTGTTGCGCAATGTTGTGTGGGGATAGTACCTGATTATACTAAGGTGCGGATTTCCCGGTAATCATTTCTTCCTGCACCCTATATGCATTTTATGGCCTCTCTCTCATCAAGTCCATAGTTCTATAGTCTTTGTCATCATGGCCCACTAACTTGCAAAAGTTTAAATATGAACTCTTTGGGATTGTCTGGTATTTTTTCATCATTGGGAAATGATATGGATCGTGCTCAGTTTCTTATAGATTTCGCACCATAGTCCTCCTGTTGGTAATGGATTTGGAATCCCTACAGCCATTTGCTACACGAATTTTGGACATTCATTCTTATGATGTCCTTTTGTTATGCATGTGGTACACCAAACGACTTCTCATTTGTCCTTACTTTTTTTCTGGTTTAGCTGGAATGTTAATTTCTTCAAATTCTCCTTCATCTCTTCAATGAATGGATATGTCTTTTGATATTGGTTTTCTTCTAGTTGTAGGGATTCTTGTAGAGCCTCTTCTTGCGTATGAAAATTTTGTTTTTGCAGTGGATACTTTAAGTGTGGTAATAGTGAAGTGATGAACATGTGCCTGTGTTGCATATCTGTCATGAGATATTTCAAATTTCCTTCAGTTGCTTGAATCTTTGGTCAATATCCCATATCGATTCTCATGGTTTCTGTCTAATTTCTATCATCTCATTCATGTACTAATCCTCTGAACTTGGCTTCTGAAACTCATTTATCAACAATTTCTTGATGTCTGCAATTGTTTTGGTTGTCCCTGGTGGATTGTTTGTCACTAAACTCATATACCAATCCAATGCACAATCCATTAGTGTAATCGCTAGCTGTGCAAGTTTGGTGTCCTCGTTTGTGATTTATTTTTCTTCCCACATCATCTTGTAGATAAACATGTGTTTTTTCGGGTCCTCCGACACTTCTTCTTTGAATTCTGGTAACCTGATGGTGGGATTGTGTCCTGCCATCCTAAATGTTGAGATACTTCCTTTGTGCAGTGTATATACTTGACTAGTGCTTCTTGAATTGGCTCCTCCAGTTGGTTTTCCTTATGTAGATGTACTTCCTACTGTCTTTCTTCTCCCAAAATTCGGTTTTCTAAACGGTGTTGTGATTTTTGGTGTGTTAGTCGCACAAGGGTTTATGGGTTCCACACTGACATTAATATGGATAGGATTGCTACCTTCGGTTCCCACTCTTGGACCTCTCATCTTCCTTTCATATGTTGTATGCAGGATTTCCTCAATATTCTCCACATCCCAGAGATCTTGTACCTCCTCTTCATCACTTGCCAAGCCTTCCCTCGTGGCTACGACACTCTTCTTGGTGTTCACCTTATATTGGTCGGGTACTCCACTGCGCGTCTTTCCAGTTGTCTCCATGATCCGCTTGATCTGGTCATCATCCATCATGATTGGGTCCAAGGCTTCCTCCTTCTTTCCTTTATCCATTTATGCTTCCATTTCTCCTTTTTCTTTCAGTGCTTCCCCCCTTCCCCCATGTATGCAGGGAAGTTTAGTTGTCTAAATCCATTGTCATTATACCTTTGTTATAGAGAAGTATCTTAATAAAAGTATACAATGACCTAATATACCTTCCTCGAGGTCCTCGAAGAAACTCTTTCTCCG
Organism: Picea engelmannii; assembly: GCA_009831015.1. Taxonomy (NCBI): domain Eukaryota; kingdom Viridiplantae; phylum Streptophyta; class Pinopsida; order Pinales; family Pinaceae; genus Picea; species Picea engelmannii. The sequence goes on from ML779360.1 coordinate 428,242, forward strand.
CTGCACTATACGACTTCGTTGTATCTACTGCAAATTGTATTATAAATCCTGCTACAATACTATCGAGCCAAAAATCTACTGCGCGAGTGAATTTTTTATTCACCTGCTGTAACTACTCAATCTGAACCAGGGTCCACTCTAACTGTTAGATCCGTTTTTTTGTGTGGTTATCCTTCAACCTAAATATCCACTTCTACAATAAGTGTGGAAAATCACAGAAAAATACTTCATGCAGATCAGTAAACACATACTTCTCAAGGTATTTGCGCGGTGTTATTCTAGGGTTTTTTTTATCTTTCTGTGCAAACTCCATCTCCTTTGTCTTCAACCAGCTCTCGATCTCTTCTTTTGTAGGATTCCATGGTCTCAACATTCCCTTCTAGTGGTGCATTATCACCTTCTTGTTGTTCGATTTGGTATTCTTTTGACCTTCCTTCTGGAGATCTTACCCCTTTTTAACAGATCCCATCTACTCAATCCTCTATTGTTCCAACCGACAACTAAACCATTTGTTAGTTTAGATATCCGAGTTTATACCTTTAACATGATTGACCTAGGTTAAATCTATTGGGGTTCCAACAAAGTCTCTAAACTATTGACCCGCCTAGTAAACCAGAAGGAAATGCAATGCATAGAGTTCGCTACGCAGTCTCACCCAAGATAGTCTTAATGGGTGACTGCAATAATTAGGTGTTTGCAGTCTAGGATTGAGTGGAGGTATGTGAAGTATTCACTGATAATTATATTTAACTTATTAGAGAAATATATTGTCATTCCCAATAATTCATGTAATGTAATAAAATCATTCATTCGTCATGCTAACATCTACTCATAAACCATGAAAAAAACACAAGCATTCAATCACATAACATAGGTTTTACCGTGGTTCACCCCCCCTGGGATACATCCACAAAGATCTGGCTCTTAAGCTCTTCTATTATGGCAGTTCCAAACCTACAGTGTCCCGCTCTTTACAACTCATCCTTAGTCGGGTTGAGATATATGTCTAGGTAGACTAGATTTCACCAAGATCCTCAACCTACAATCTAACCCTCAAGATCTACCCTCCTTACTCCTCTACAACTCAACATCTTACAAAAAGGTATCAGATTACAATAGTGTTTCTTCAAACTCCCTAAAAGGGTCTCTCTATCTTTTCTCTATCCAATCCCCTTCAAAGCATCCCTAAGCATCTCTATATATACGTTTCTGGCTCATCATCCATTACAATGTATTACAAAAACCCTAACCTTAATGTCATTAGGTCTTCCATGCATGCGCACGTGTTTCTCTTCCTTCTAGCTGTCGCTTTCCTCGTGCATGCCTTTCTTTCCCAAAATAGCCTTTCCTTCTGCTTTGGCCTGCTTCCAACAAGTTGTGTGCTACTATGGATAGAAACAGTTGTGTTATATTGAATGGAAATGTTCTGATTGCCATGTAGACTATCAGTAGTGTTGGAAATAATTATCAGCTATATGAATAGTCAATGTGTTGGTGGACAAACATTCTCCAAATGAAAAATGGTCTAGGACATTTATTCTTCTAGGATGTATATATGGATTAGAAGAATATTCATTTTAGCCCATGGCGTGGCTTCCAAAATCTATTAGAATAGTTATTCTTCTAGGACAAATGTCCGGATTAGAAGAATGGCTCTTGTATCACTCTGTGGAGTGGGTGATTTACTCAACATCATGCATGATTACTCATATGGAGTATGTCTTCAAGAGATGATGCAGTTGATTATACCAGATGATACTGATAATGATGATGGTGTTTATGATCTAATCATGAGATAGCCTGTGTGGCTATGATGATGCTACTAGTTGAATGGTATGTTTGTGCTCAAAACCATTTCTTTCAATGCCTCCCTAGCTAGGAGGGAGTGTTGATATTATGGTAGTTGTGGGAGGTATTAACCTACACGTGTAACCTTGAAAAGAATATAATATTTCAGGAAGAAAGAAGAAACCCTAAAGCATTGGACATAACCCTAGAAGAGAAGTCAGCTAAAGGAAATATTTAATATTGAGTTTTTAGCCTCCAGAATGAGAAGTCAACCCAAACAACTAAGGAGGAGAAGTATAAATACAGGACGTCAGAGCTCATTTGACACACACAATTCACAACTGCATAAATTTAGTTGTGCGCAAGTCTAGAAAGTAGTTGTAGGTGTAACTACTACAACTTGTATTTTCAGTTTTAGTCTTGGACTCTCTTTTGGTTATGGTTTGGACTTTTTTCTTGGTATGGTAACTCTGGAAAGTGATACGGTACCTTGATTGGCTATTAGGCCTAGGGTTTTCTTACATAATTATTCTTTGTCAAGGTTAAGGTGCTCGGGGTGGCTTCAACCTATGGTTGGGTGAAAATATTGTTATATTGTCTATGGTTAAACGAGCACACTTTTTATTTCTAACATAACCTTGCTCTACCCATGATGAAATTGATGTAGGATACTAAGGAAGAAACTAATGACTTTACCAGAAGAATGAATCAACTAATTGAATTACAATAGACCAAAGAGCAAGTTGACCAAAAATTCTAGGAATACCAAGACAAGATGAAAGCTATCTTTGACATAAAAGAAAAATAGAGGAATTTCCCCCCTAGTGATCTAGTACTAAAATGGGATAGTAGGAGAGAAGATCCTGAAAAACATGTAAATTTTAATCATTTATGGTTGGGACACTACAAAATTGTTGTAGTGGAGGGAAACAATTCCTTCTCCCTTCATAATTTGGAAGGAAATCTATTGGAATTTCCTGTGAATGGGTGGTTTCTAAAACATTTTATTCAATTTCAAATTTTCATTCTACCACTCATTGTATATAGTCAGTTTTCTATGATTTTTATTTAAATTCATTTCTTTGTTTTCCATAAAATTTTCAGAAAAAATAGGACTAAAATAAATTTTGATTTATCAAAACAAAATAAAAATAAAAATATTGTTTCTCTTTTTAATTAGAAAACTTTGTTATTTAATTCTCCATAGAAAAGAAATATCTTGTCTTCTCAAATTTAAAAAAAAAATGTTGATAGAACAAACTGTCTTAAACCACTGATTAAGATTTTAACATGTTATCTAAAAACAAAAAAGGAGAATATTTTAATACACTCACTAAAGTTGAAAAGGTATGCTTTAGGTACTCTCTTTCTAAGTAAAGGATTTAGAGTCAACCTTGTAGTTTGTTGTTTTACTCAAGGTATATTATTAACTAAGATATTTTGGAAAGAATAGAGCTATATCCGAGGGAATGAAAAAACCTATGAGTATACTTTATAACTCAGGTATATCTGACTCATTCTTGATTAATAGACATCATCCCTTAAATGTCAAAAGAATATTGATTTCACCCATCTCCTATAAAACTATAAAAAAAACATAAAGAGACGGTGAAAGGAAATTCAAGTGGGAAATTCAGGTATCTTCATTGGGGCTATGGACTCTCGCTGGCAGTGAAGCAAGGCCTGTGATGTCAGGGTGACTACACCATAGGCTATGGACACTTTTTGGTATTGTAGCAACACCATGAGAATAATGAGGAATGTCAATGGGTATATTTATTATGATACTCATTTAAAATTAGTTTTCTCATAAATAGCTATGTTATGACCTAAATATTCTTTGAAATATTAAAAACCTTGAAGCATAAAACACTAGTTACAAATTTGATTCCTTAGCCAAAATTTAGATTTATATTACCATAAACAATTCCAAAGTAGATTTGAATGAGTGAAATCCTTTTTTATATTCTCTGGTCATATTCTATACAAACATGTTGGATTTTGAAATCAGTAGTCATTCAATTTCATCAATCATAGATTAATATTAGAAGTGATTTTTTTTATTTTTTTTATTTCATGGAGAAAACACCATTCACCAGGACTATTTCATTAATTTTCTATAGAATAATGAATCTATAACCCAATAAAAGGAACTTGGTCTGCATGTTCTTTAGTGTTTTGTAGGGAGACACAATCTCCATATGGAGCTAGATGTTGTAACATAGTCCAAATTTTATAAATTTGGAATTTCCCATGATTTATAAGTTAGGGTTGATAAAACAATTAGTCTTGCAAAAACAAAATATATAAAATAATAAAAATAAAAAGCAATTTAGTTTAATTTTGAATAAATATGATGAAATCGCTTTCATAGGATTTTTACCTATAGAATAGCTTTATTTTATTTTAATAAAACAAATATTTATTATAAACCTTTGTTACATAGTTTAAATTTCAATCAAGATTTGTAATTTAGTTATTTAACCTTTTTATTTCGCTATTATATAGTTTTTTATTACTAAAAAATGTTTCTTTCTTGCAAATTAGATCACACTCTTGGATTTCCGTATCATCGATCCATAGTGGATCCCCCCCGGTGTGCTCGATGTTTAACAT
>ML779360.1:436155-447797 GCA_009831015.1 Picea engelmannii
TTCTTCAGATGTTGCATCAATCATGTCATCAATTTGATTCTGCTTTTCACTTAACTTTATCTGAAGTGCATCAAGCAATTTATTCTTCATTTCAATTTCATCTCGAAGATCATTTACTGACTGCATTGTATCAACCATGTGATAAATTATGTTTTGGTTTTGAATTAACTTCATCTCAAGTGTATTAATCAATTTATCTTTCATATCAATTTGATCTTGTAATTCATGATTGTACTCTTGCAACTCTTTGATTTCTTGAGAGGCATTCTGTAAACGCTTTCCTCCTTTACCCATTATTATTTCACTCGTTTTTTCTTGAACTCGCTCGCTTGAACTCTTCTTTAAACTTTCACGCTCGCTTGAAATTTCTTCACTCGAACTGGCTCGCTTGAACTTGCTTCCAAAAACTCACTTTCTTATACTTTCACGCTCGCTTGAAATTTTCAACAAGTTGAGGATGTCGGTTACCACCGAAAATGCATCCCAAAGTATTACAATGATTCATTGAGTTAAACCACTCATCTTTGTCAATTACGACTCAAAATTACAATGATTCTTTGGTGTCGGGCTCAGCCGAGAATGCACCTGAAAAATTACACTGCAATTCAACTTGATTTTGATTTCACACTTACAAAGAAAACTATTGCAAGTTTACAATGAATGTGGGTTTAATTGATCTTCAAATTGATGATGCTTTGACTCCAAGTCACGTCCAATTATCCTTCCATTACAAGCTTGATTTGTGCATTGCGGATATGATTGCTAATTTAATATCTTCGCTGCTTCTTAATTGAGAGCTTTGATTGTTTTTGAATGTATGTGCTTCACTGACATTAATTGTGGGCTTATTTCATTTACCTTCTTTGTACTTCGTGTATGTGGGATAATGGCAAAACTAGACGTAAACTAACTCATAAGAGAACCATGAAAATATCACCAATGCACACTACACAATGTGTACCTAAGATCCCCTTATTCAATTTCGGGCAGATCTAGGACACTTTAACACCACAAAAAATGAACTTTTATTATTCTTGATACAATGATCTTCTAGTTGCCCCCTTCTTCGTATAAATTGGGATTGTTTCATTCATTGCCACATACCACCAATATGCTCAAATGGACTGCTCGATGCATACAATATGCAGTGGAATTTATTGAAACAATTATTGAAAAGAGAAATTGGCCTCAAGCCTTCTAAAATTCCAAATGCCACTGAATCAAGCCAAAACAACCTACTCAGCTCTCCAAACACTCGGGATTAATTGAACACCAACACCCACATAAGATTTCACAATGCATAAATCAGTGTTACCATTCAGTTTCAGCAATGTACTTGAGTCACCCAATAACAGATTTCTCAGGTATTGGGTTCAATGCTCCACACCACCCACAACAAAGATCATACTCGTTGAAGCCTTCAATTTGCAGTCCCCACAAAACCTTGACACCCACTTCAATTTTTCAGATTTTATAGATACCTACTTCAAACGTTTGGTTTTAATGGCTTTGACCAATCAAAACTCTCATACCTAATTCAAATTGACTTCAAACTGTTGGCTTTACGGCTTGAGGAGAATGAAATTCTGGATTATTTTGTAAATTTCAAGTGGGTAGGTAGTTGGTGATGGAAAGTATATGAACAATAAAAAAATCACAAACCAGCTTGCCAAACGGAGTGTAGACCAAGTAATACAGAACAGAATCATAAAAGTAAATGCAGGAATAAATTGTCAGCTCAGGTGAGACCACTCAGATGATGGCGATATTCACATTTTTCGTGTCCAGGTAAAACATCAAACGCACATTTCTCCTGGTAGATGCACCAATCTTCACCAATCTTTGAAGGTCCGCAATTCGATCCTGCGTGGAGGCACCAATCTTCACCAATGTAATTAAAGCTTGAATTGCTTGATGTGTGCTTCTGTGCTGGCCATCCTTGATCAAATAAATGAGATGGGGAACGACTTCAGATTCAACCAGGCAAAGAGTTCCTTTTGAACTACACTTTCCAGCATGAACTTTGCAAACTTTGTACCTTGAAAAACCAAGCTTCGCAAGAAACTTCTTAATAACAGACTGCCTTTCTGTTAAATACGGTGTTTGCATGGACAAATGCATAAATGCAATGGCTGCATATTTCTTTGCACACACGAATGGCTCAAACGAATGAGATCACCATCACCTTTAACTGTGATCGATGAAGACAGTGGACATCCATGATCGAATGATTACATGAAATTACTGACAATTCACTTCGATAAAACCTCAATTTACTCCGAAGGAGAGAACTGTTATCAAAAATAGATTCGATCAATTGCATTCCCTGAAGCTTGAAGCAGAAACCTGCTAGTCAAATTTGACCCCGCAACCTAAATCCTGGCCTTCAAACCCTGTGCTAAGTTGTCCTTGATGTAATCACACATGGATGGATAGACAGAGAAATACTCCTTCTCTCACGTCCGGTTAACAACATAAAACCTAGACAACTCCACGCTCAAAAGGAGATGCAGAATTGCTTGATGAAGAGCCGCCGGATTTTCTGATTCCGATCTTGAATTACATTAAATCATAGCAGAAACAATGCACATCAGCAATAACAGATGACAACGCAAAAACGACGCCCCCATCAAATACGATGCTCAAACAGAGAGAAATTCCAACACCGAGACAGACAATAATAGCGGGCAAACTATTCAAGAATCTTTCTTTTCATACATTTAAGATGAAGAACAAGATATGAACCCTGGTGATACTTGCGAGAATAGTACCTGATAATCAGCAGAAGAATGCCATTTGCTCACCGATCCAACCAAATGGAAGGTCTTTGGAACTTTCCAGGGAAGGGAAACCCAACATGAAGCGAATATCCATTTTTCTTATCTTATGTGCAGTCGATGAATCAATCGGTCACATGATCGAGTCTTTCCACTGCCACGTGAGGAAGGGTTGTAGATCATCAACGATCTGACAGATAGGTATCCACCAGCAAATGTAGCACACAACTATTTCTCTAAGCAAATCTGGGCAGCCTCACGTCCTCTCAACAAACAGATGATTTCAGCTACGAATTCTCTAGCAGGCAGTAGCCAGCGAGGAAATGGCAGTCTTTCTTGCACAGCGGTTTTGATCTTATTTCCAGCAACAATCTTCTCCTTGAAATATGCAAAAGATCTGCAATCTATCCCCAATTGAACTGATCTTCTACAGATAATGTCCTCTCTGTATAGCTTAAGGAAATCTGCTCAGATCCGTGGAGCCTCTTCTACAGCGATTCCAAACAAAAAAAACGGAAAACACAAAATTCTCACACACCTAAGCTAATTTATATGCACAGATTTAACATTGCAGACTAAGCATGATCACAACCCCTCTCGTGAGAGAGTCAGGGCTGAGCCAGCTCTGATACCAATTGAATAAATTAAACACAAGAACAACAATTGACAAAATAGAGACAAGAACAACAACATGGCGGAAAAGGCATAATAGCCAACACTTATTTATTCACTCCAATGGTACATATTTATAGTACAATGGGTGATGCCACCTCATAGAGAGATTTGCTCTAGATCCTAAAATCATGCATTATGACTAGGCTAGGCAATCTTAACTAACTCATTAGTCATCACTTGAGGATATATTACTAATATCCTAAATGAATAAGACAAATATAGGTGACAATTTAGACTTAGTGATTGGTAAAGGTAAGCCATAGGCTAACAATGTTTACCCAAGTATGATGGAGAAAAAACCCCTTCCACTGAGGAACAAATAGCTTCCTTTCAGGACTTCACAGAAAATCTATTTGTGGAGCATGACATTGTCTTCATGAGGATTTTTTTCCAAACTTTAGAGGGAGGTGTCAGAAAATGGTTCAGAGAACTACCCATTGCTTCAATTGATATATGGTAGACTCTAAAATATGATTTTATGAGACAATGGGGTGAAAAAAGAGACAATATATACTACCTAATTGAATTTGTCGTTCTCAATAAGAGAAATAATGAGTCTATTGTAGATTTTAAAAAAAAATTAACAAATTATATAACAATATCCCTAGAGATATAAATCCTTCATATTCAGAAACCAAAGTTACATACGATGGCTCATTCGGTGCTGACATTTCCATGGTATTGAGGGAGAGAAGATCTCTCGCTCTGCTTATAATGTAGGATGATGCAATATAAATTGAAGGGAACATATTTCATTAGCAAAAAAGAAGCTAAAATAGGATCAAGTAGAGAATAAAAAGAATAGAGAATATTGTGGTACCTATGATCCAAGAAAATATTCCCAAGAAGATAGGAGGGATGAAATGTCCAGACTAATTAGAAACTTAAGAAATAAGATGTCAAGGTTTGATATGGAAAATAAAAATGCAAATAAAGTTCCTTAAGAAGGGGGAATGATAAATCCCAATTAGTTCATAATACCTTTTAATCCTCAACTCATAAGGAGGGAAAGAAGAAATGAGGAAAAACCCATCCAACCCCTTGTAAAGACCAAAAATGACAATAAACTTCTGGAGGAAGTTATGGATGAGGAATATGTGGAATACACATAAGAGGTGGGCCTGCTTCAAGAGGAAAATAATGCCATGCACCTGACTCAAACTGAATATGAAGATTCTATAAATCCTAAGAAATTGATCCTAAAGAGTCAATCAAACCAATATTTTTTGTCTTCTTCCCAATATAGAATGTTTGTTGATGTATTACAAGCTGAAATGCAAAATAAATATGATCTGAGGCTTAGGAAAAAAGCAGTTAACCAAGACAGTCAACCCTAGCATCAGAAGCCTAGCCCAAGTCAGCTCAAGGATAAAGTCAAAGAACTTGCTGAAATTCCCAAAGCTAATGAGGTTTTGGAACCTTAAAAAATGGAAAAAGAAATTAAAGAATTTAAGGAATTAGTTCCACCTTTTAACATTGAAAAATAATTGTCTAAAATTAAAATCCTTGTACCATTGGTGGAATTGGATAATAATCCTTCATATCATAAACAAATTGAGAAATGCATATAGGGAAAAGGATAAAAAAGCCATCCCGATACCTGAAATGTACAATATGAGTCCCCCACCATATTTTTTCTCCCTCATATAGATTACAAAGAAGAATTTGTTGCACATTTATATGTGACATTGAACATTCATGACAAAATGTTGCATAATTGTATTCTTGATTCTGGAACATCACACAAACACATAACACAAAGGCATGCCTAAAGTAGTCATGGAAAAGTTGTGATTGAAGATAACCAGTCCATATCACGACCTATATTCTTTTGATGTCAAGAAGGTGAAGTTTGATGGATTGATCAAGGACATGGTAGTCACATTGCCTCAGTTTCCTATAAAAAACATCATGATGGATGTGGTGGTGGCTGATGTACCCTCTAATTATGACATATTGTTGTTAATAACATGGGAACGTAAGCTGGGAGGTATAATGTATATGGACATGACTTATTCCACTGTACCAATATTTGGAGGTGAAAACAAAAGGTTGTATAGAGAGACAAAGTTTGATTATGTGGTCAGTGACCAGAACAACCCTGTAAATCATCCTATCTATGCAGTTTATGAAGACCTTGGTTGTTTCATCCTTTCAGTAAATGAAGAATATAAGGAATCCCCAACACCTAGAGACCCTCTGGTAAGTTATTCTAAAGAGTTACTTGGAATATGGAAAATGTTTTTTGATGGGGCATATTAAAAAGGAGTGGGAGATGGTGTAGTGCTCATTTATCATAGAAAAAGAGAGTTCCATTTGTCCTACAAACTAGAGTTTGAGGACATCAATATTGTAACTGTATATGAATCCTTGATCCTAGACTTGGAGGCAATGATAAAAATGAAAATTACCAAGTTGGTGACATTTGGAGATTCAAAATTGGTGGTGAAACAAATTAAAGGTTTCTATCAGACAAGGCATCCCAGAATGAGGGCATATAGGAATCAGGTATGGGACTTGATTGATAATTTTTTATGAATCTTTTAATATTTATGTTGTATTAAGATAATTTAACCATCAGACTAGTTCCTTAACAATAATAGCCAATACTTTTAAAACATCGACTACCCCCCAAGTGAAATATGAAATTGAGATTGTCAAACAGTTGGATTAGGTTAATGGATAGTTGGTATGAATTTTTGGTTTTCATTGATGTCAACCATTGGAGAGTCATATTGTATATTGATGTCAACCCTTAGTGATTGATGTCAACCCTTGGAGAAAGTTTGGTAGTGAATTCAGGTAGCACAAAGGTTTGGGTAATGGACACAAGTTTGTTTGATGTATAATGGTATGTGTTTTGATATATTTGTAGGTAAGACTATTTTATATGGATATTACATGTCATTCAATTTCCAGTGGTATGTGGAACATCACATAACTCCTCACAGTTTGATATTTATGGCCTTATGAAGTTGAAGGACCCTCATATGATTGGCTTGAAACCCCAAAAGGTCAAAGTCAAAGTGCTTGCAAAGAAGAAATTATTTAAATAATAAAGTGAAGTGACAAATTCAAAGAGGATTATTTAAATAATAAAGTGAAGTGACAAAGTCAAAGAGGATTATTTAAGTAATAAAGTGAAGTGACAAAATCAAAGAGGATTATTTAAATAATAAAGTGAAGTGACAAAGTCAAGGAGGATTATTTAAATAATAAAGTAAATGGAGAACTTTCTAATTATGGAAAGTTGTTATAATAAGGTTAAACCTAAAATGAGGAAAATGGGTTAAGTGGTCAAGTGGCTATTGGTACATGTACAAGTGGAAAATTGGGCAAAGTTGGACATAGGTGACTATGTGGACAAAGTGGCCTAGAAGATGCTTCTAAAGAAGCTACTTGGACAATATAAATAAGAGGCAAGGATCTCTCATTTTAATTACACTTGAGAATATTGAATATCTACAGGTGACTGAGGTAACCAAAGGATATCTAAGCTGAATTTCAGAGGGAAGGTGAAGTAAAAAAGGTCGAAAATCAAGGGAGGATAAATTCTTTTGACGAGGCTTTCTAAGGTATGTTATTTGCATGTCATCTCACCATTTCTGCAATAATTTTTTTTTCTAGAATGATTCAGACCATGAAATTGGGAGGCCATTGAGGAAACATAACCAAGTAGTTGTGGTACAAATTTCATCTTGTGGGTCGTTGTATTTTTGGAGTTACACTCGGTGGAAAATAGGGTTTGTGGCTAGTCCTAAAACTAGTCTAAAACATGTGTTTTGGGTACAAACGTCATAAATTCTTCATAAAATATCCAAATTCAGTAAGACCAAATGTGTTGGTTAGAGTACAGTCTTTAGTATTTTGTGTAAAATTTTCATATCCATACAATGAATATTCCATGCGGGGCACACTCTATAAGTTCACTCTCTAGAATAATCCAAAATCCAACAAGTTATGCCATTTTTTCTATAATTCCTTTTCTGAGAGGTTCCAAGTAGTGACACTTGGAGGAATTGCGCAAAACACACTGAAGAAAATTGTGTACTATTTCCAAATCCTTATTCACTACATGTACATAGTTATAATTATTCCAAGTTAGGGTTTTTGACTAATCCAAAACTAGTCATGTGAGACTAAAGTAAAGTTTGATGAAAATGTTAGTCTCTTGTTGTTAAATTTAATGAAGGTTTGTAGGTATGTGATCATATACACTAGGTCTATTACAGAGTTAGAAATCAGATTTGGATGATGAAATTGATGAGGTATTTTGGTTGAGGTACATGTTGGGTACATGGTTGAGACAAGTAGTTGATGAGTTGGCACATACATGAGGTGTATAGTTGATGATGTTGGTACATGTTGATGAGCCATAGTTGATGAGTATTTGATGCATGATTGGTACATACTGTTGGATTACTGAGAGGGGGGGTGAATCAATAATAGAGAAATTTAATTCTTTTTAACCATATAATCCAAGTGTTATATCAATGAAGCATTATCATCCAATAACTGCAGAGTAAATAAGCAATGAACAAATGAAAAAACATACACATACACAGTACACCATTGTTTTACATGGAAACCCAAATCAGGAGAAAACCACAGAATGTTTTTTCTTATATGTCTTGAAGAATTACATTCATTGGAAGCACCAACTTCCTTTGTTTTCTAGCTGCAACTGGAAGGAGGCTCCAAACCCCTAGTTTCTCAGGCTACAACCTGAGGGAAGATCCAACTCCCCAATTCTCTGGCTACAACCATAAGGAGGCTACAACCCCCTATGTTCTCCATCTACAACCGGAAGGTGGCTACAACCACCTATCCTTGCCCCGTCTGCCACCCTGAAGTAGAAGTAGAATGATGGAGCCACTGTCAACATGTCACTGTGAGATATATCATTGTAAACCTGTACCAATAAATCTGAATGATGCATCAACCATGCATTAACCTGTACCTCAACCTGTAATCAACCAGTACCATAAACATGTGCATCAACCATGCACCAACCTGTACCAAATAACTTGTAATCAACATGTACCATAAACAAGTGTATCCAACCATGTATCAAGTATGTACCTATCATGTGTCAACTACTCATAAACTATGACTCATCAATATGTACCAACATCATCAACTATACACCTCATGTATGTGCCAACTCATCAACTACTTGTCTCAACCATGTACTCAACATGTACCTCAACCAAAATCCCTCATCAATTTCATCATCCAAATCTGATTTGTAGCTCTGTAATGGACTTGGTGTATATGATCACATTCCTGCAAGCCTTCCTTAAATTCAACAACAAGAGACTAGCATTTTCATCAAACGTTTCTTTAGTCTCACATGCCTAGTTTTGGATTAGTCAACAACCCTAACTTGAAGTAATAATAACTTTGTACCTGTAATGTATAAAGATATGAAAATGATACACAATGTTCTTCAATGTGTTTTATGAAATTCCTCTAGGTTTCACTACTTGGAACCTCTCAGAAAATGAGTTATAGCAAAAATGACATACCTTGCTAAATTCTGGCTTATTCTAGAGAGCGACCTTGTAGAGAGTTCCTCGCACAGAATATTTGTTGAATTGATATAAAAATATTACATAGAATGCTACAGACTATACCATAACCAACACATTTTTTTTAAGTGAATTTGGATCTGTTATGAAGAATTTATGACATTTTTACCCGAAACACCTGTTTTTGACTAGCTTCAGGACTAGCCACAAACCCTATTTTCCACGGAGTGTAACTCCAAAAATACAATGACTCACAAGATTAATTTTTTACCATAGATAATTGGATATGTTTTCTCAATTGCATAGAAATTTCACGGTCTGAATCAATATAGAAAACAATTTATAGCGAAAATGGTGAGATGCCTTGTAAATAACATACCTTAGAAAGCACCATCAAAAGAATTTATCCTTCCTTGCATTTCGGCCTTCTTTTATTCACCTTCCCTCAGAATTTTGGCTTAGATATCCTTGGTTACCTCATACACCTATAGATATTCAATATTCTCAAGTGTAATAAAAATGAGAGAGCCTTGCCTCTTATTTATACTCTCCAAGTAGCATCCTTAAAAACATCTTCTAGGTCACTTGGCTCCACTTTCCTTATTTTAGGGTTAACCCACTTCTAATTTATCCATTATATTTATTATTGAAATAATTTATTTTGTATTCACTTTGAATTATAATACACTCATTACTTCACTTTATTATTTACCTTTTAAAATCTCTTAAACCACTTTGACTACTTTGACCTTTTGATGACATATGAGGGTCCTCTAATTTCGTAAGGCCATAACTCTCAAACCGTGAGGAGTTATGTGACGTTCCACATACCTCCAGAAATGGAATGACATGTACTATCCATATAGAATAGTATTATATGAAAATATATCATAACTTATACCGTTATCCATCAAACAAACTTGGGTCCATTACCTAAACCTGGGGTCTCCAACTTCTCATGGCCATAACTCTCTAACCGTGAGGAGTTATGTGACGTTCCACATACCACCAGAAATGGAATGAAAAGAACTATCCATATAGGATAGTTTACCTAAAAAATTCATTGTCGTTCATCTCATTATTCCACAATTAAGCATGGGTTCTCTTACTCCGCAGAGAATCTTCCCGTGATGGCTTTGACCATAAGGGGACCACTTTGGAGTTCATCCATATTTACTTCTTATCAACCATGACAAGACAATAATGAGTCATCTTTACATAAAAAAATCTTGGGTCCATTACGCAAACCTTTGTGCTACGGGTCTTTCTTCAAGGGTTGACATTAATGACAACCAACCTTAATCAACAATCTCCCCCTTTGGCATTGATGGAAACACTCTGATGCAATACTGAAATCATATCACTCATGCTCCCCCTAGAACCATGCCTCTGTCCTCTATATCTAATAAATTTTCCTCTGTCCTCTGCATCTGATAAATCTTCTCCCCCTGTAACCATGCCTCTGTCCTCTACATCTAATAAATCTCTCCCCCTTTGTCATCAATGGCAATGGTATCTTTCCATCCGGGGTTGCTCCCCCTAACTGAACTTTCCTCTTATGGTGCTTCCTCATGTACATCTAAGACATATACGATAAGCATTCAAAAGGCATTCATTTTGGAGTAGAAATAACTCCAAGTCTTTGGCGAAGATATTCAAAGGCTTCCCGTGGAAGTGGTTTTGTAAAGATGTCTACCACTTGTTATTTTGTGCCCACATACTAAACTCTGGTGTTCTTTTCTGCAACATGTTCCCGTAGAAAGTGATAATTGATTGGAATTTGCTTCGTCTTGGAGTGCATAACCGGGTTTTTTGAGATACCGATGCCACTTTTATTATCACAATATATTGGAATGGGATCATCATACTCAACCTATATATATGTCAAAGTTTGTTTCATACAAAGAACCTGTGTACAACATGTTTCTACTGCAATATACTTTGCCTCGACTGTAGATAGAGATATTGGTGATTGTTTATTGCTTAGACATGATACCAAACACTCACCTAAGTAGAACGTTGCTCCACTGGGGCTTCGTCGGTCATCAATACAACCTGCCCAATCTGCATCTATGTAGGCAATAAGTGATAGATCTTTTCCTTTTGGATACCATAATCCAAACTCTTCTATTCCTTTGAGATATTTGAAAATCCTCTTTACTGCTAATACATGTGATTCCTTTGGTGCTTCTTGAAATCATGCCACCTGTCCAACTACTTGCATGACATCTGGTCTGGATTTTGTCACATATAGTAGGCTGCCAATCATTGACCTGTATTGCCTATGATCTGTAGACTTCGAATCATCATCTTTTCTCAACTTACAACTGGTTTTCATGGGAGTGATAACTGGTTTGCAATCTTCCATTCTGAACCTCTTTAGCATTTCTCTGATATACTTGGTTTGAGCAATAAAAATTCCTTGGTTTCTTTGACATATCTGAAGTCCTAGAAAGAAGGATAGTTCTCCAAGTAACGACATTTCAAATTCATTTTTCATGTCTTTTGAAATTTTTTGGCTTAACCTGTCATCATCACTACCAAAAATAATATCATCAACATAAACTTCAATTAATAAAATATTACCTTGACTTACCTTGATGTAGAGGTTGTTGTCTGCACTTCTTTTTCTGAACCCTGCCTACTGCAGATACTTATC
>ML779360.1:475975-497600 GCA_009831015.1 Picea engelmannii
CCATTTTATAAACCCTTTTTACAACAAAGCCCTTGTTCTTCATAACTAGCCTAATATTTCTGCAAACAAAGCTACATCATACAGAGAGATCCCTCTCTGAGTCTTGGAGGGCTAGATCCAAGACTCGAAGCGGTTCTGATGTTCCTCTGTGGTTGCCTTTTCAGCCTTGGGCAAATTACAGAGTGCTAACAGCTCCAGTGCCTTGTTGTTGGGATATGGAGTCATTGTCAAAACTTAAAGATAAAAGAAAAAAAATATTTACAAACACAGAAGATCCATGTGTGGCTCGGGAGAAACATCTCTTCAGGAAATTCCCATTCACAGGGCCATTGAAAACTTCTTTACCTTCAAATCCCGTAACCTGTAGGTATTATTTGAAAATACTTCAGAGATTTTGAAGGGCCCGACCCATAGGGATTCAAATTTGTTGTGCTTGCCCTTGTCTTGCTTAGGAGCATCCCATTTTAGTACCAGATCTCCCATCTGGAAATCTTCCTTCTTGGCCTTCTTGTCGAAAGCCTTCTTGATCTTCTATTGATGGTCCTGAACTTCGTTCATCACCTGCTCTCTGGCCTGCTAGACTTCTACCAGCTAATGAATTCTTCTGATCATATCATCAGGCTCTCCTTGATAATCCTGGAGGAATTTTGCTACAGGCATGGCTAGCTGAGAAGGAAAGACAACTTATGTCCCATAAACCGATTGGAAAGGGGAGATGCCTATGGATCTCTTTGTGGTCACTCAATCAACCCATATAGCGAATTTCATCTCTGAATCCCATGCCTTTCTGTTGTCCTCTAACAGTCTTTTGATGATCCTTATCAGGCTTTTGTTGGAGGACTCTGGTAAACCGTTTCCCTGGGGATAATATGGGGTGGAGTGAATCAGTTTGATCCCAAATTGCCCGCAGAATTTGACCAATGGTTCAACTTTGAAAGATGTTGCGTTATTAGTAACAATCTTGCTTGGGCAACCGAATCTTATGATGAGGTCCTCCAGGAACCCAATGATTACCTTATGGGAGGCACTCTTGGTGGGGATAGCTTCTATCCACTTGGTAAAGAAATCCATGGTAGTCAGGATCCATCTGTGTTGTCCACTAGAAGCAGGGTGGATCTCCCCAATAAAGTCTACACCCCACTGCTGGAAAGGTCCCGAAACAACCACAGGTTGTAAAGGTAGAGATTTAAGCTGTTGCTTTCCTGAGAACCTTTGGCATTTGATGCAGGCTCTGACCTCTCTACATATGTCAGTGAATAAGGTGGGCTAGTAGTACCCAACCCTGAGGATTTTGTAGGCCATGGTTTTCCAGAAGTGGTGCCCTCCACATAGGCTATCATGAAATTCAACAATGATCCTTTGAGCCTCTTGTGGATTCATACATTTTAAAAGCACCCCCAGGGGGTCTTTCCAATATAAAATTCGATCAACAAGACAGTATTTGACTACTTTGAGCTTTAGAGCTCTTTCCTTACTCCTTTGCAGGTCATCAGGAGGCCGCAACTCTTGTAGAAATTATATGACATCCTTGTACCAAGGACATCGGGCCAATGGGGATTCTGCTTGATGGTCTGCATCAGACAACTACTCCTGCTGATTTTCTACACATTCATTAATGAAACTTACCCCCAACGCTTTGCAATTTGCTTCAGAAAAAATCTTGGCTAAACCTTGACCTTTGATCAATTTGGTAGGCCTTATCTCTAGATCAAACTCAAGGATCTTGGCTATCCATTTACTCCTCCTCTCGTCTATATCAAGTTGAATAAGAATGTCCTTTACAGCAGCTGAAGGAACATAGGCGATGATTTTTTATTGTAGGACATAGACTCTAAAATCTTTGAGAGCTTTCACCAGGGCATAGGCTTGCTTCTCCATGATTTCGTACCTGACCTGAACATCCCTTAATGCTCTGCTAAAATAGGCAATAGGCTGCTCCATACCGGCGTCATTTTTTTGTAGTAAAACAACAGCCACTGTGTTGGATGAGGCAAAGGAGACAATAAGGAAATCCTTTGAGTAATCGGGATTGATAAGCACAGGAGCTTCAGTCAAGGCTTTCTTTACCTGCTCAAAGGAATTTTGAGCCTCAGAAGTCCACCTCACTTCATTTCCCTTTCTCAACATGGCTGTTATGAGCTTTACCATTTCAGCAAAGTTAGAAACAAACCTCCTTAGGAAATTAATTTTTCCAAGGAAAGACTGGACTTCTTTCCTGGATCTTGGGATCGACAAGGCTTGGATTTCATAAACTCTGCTAGGATCAATCTTGACTCCTATTGCTGATACTATGTGGCCCAGTAACTTTCCCTCCTTCACGGCGAACATAGATTTTTTGGGGTTTAATGAAAGGCCAAAACTCCTGCATTTAAGAAAAACCCTCCTGAGATGACAACAATGTTCTTTATCAGATTTGGAAAAGACTGTGATGTCATCCAAATAGATGACCACAAACTTATCCTTTTCCCCAATGAAAGCTATGTCCATGGATTGCTGAAAAGTTTCCCCCGCATTCATCAATCCAAAGGGAATTTTAGCATACATGAATGTGCCCCATGGAGTGGTAAACGTTGTCTTTTCTTTGTCCTCAGGGAGAACACATATTTGATTGTATCCAGAGAATCTATCAATCATGGAAATCCTAGATGATCATGTCACCCTCTGCAATATATGTTCCATCTTTGGCAGGGGGTAATTGTCCTTCCTTGAGCTCCTGTTTAGGTTTCTAAAATCTACACAGAGTCTGATTTCCCCATTCTTCTTCCTTACTGGGACCAAGTTGGCCACCCACTTTGAATATCTCAAAGGCACGATGATCTGGGTGTGTAGAAGCTTCTTCACCTCTCTCTCCATGATAGGCAACAACATAGGATTGATCTGTCTTAGTTTCTGCCTAAATGTCTTTGCCTCCTTTTTCAATGGGATTTTATGCTCAATGACATAAGTGTCATAAGTTTTGAGGTCTTCATAGGTCTAGGAGAAAACATCCACAAACTCCCTCAATAATTCAGTGTATTCGGCCCTTTGCTCCTTTGTCAGGCTTCTTGACAGTTTGACAAATCTAGGTTCATTCTCGGTGCCAATGTTGCACTGAGTTGTATCAGCATCATCATCTGAGATTTTCCCCTTCAATGCCACATCATTTCTATAAAAAATCCTTTCTAGAGGAACCAGTCCCTTTGGAATATGAATATTGGGCAGCTGCATAATGTCATGCTCTGTAATCTTATTCAGAAAATTACCATTATCAAGATTTTCTTCGGAAACAGGGTCTTGATCAATATGCAGCACCAAAAATTCTTCAACAGTCTCCAAGAATATTTTGATCTTGAGATCATCCTCAAACACCTTCCAATGTTTGACATTGTCAGGTATGGAGGGCCTATATTTTATTTCTACATCATATTTGAATTTGGGTGGCAAGGGCACTTTGAAATTGCTTGCTAATGTAGCCAGAGAATCGACCATTGTGTTCTTCTCTCTTGGAACAAATGAAATGTTAAATGCTGAGAAGAAACTGTCGATTAGGTCCCATAACTCATTCCTGTAACTCCTGAGTCGAGGATGATTGGCTTGATAGGCATTTCTAATCTACTGGACTATCAATTCTGCATATCCGAACAATGCTACCTCTTGAATCCCCATTTCCTTTGCAGCTCTTAAACCTAAAACAAGAGCTTCATATTCTGCCACATTGTTGGTTGTCTCAAACTCTAGCTTTTATGAAAGAGCTATGATTTCTTGAGCAGGTGACACAAAAAACACTCTGGCACCAGCGTCTTCCCTGGAAGAGGCTCCATCAAAGAACATTTTCCAGACAGAGGTGAGGGGGGGAGAAATTTCATGAGAAGTAGTGGGCTGCTTTCTGAGTTTTAGAAGAGGCTCGGGAGCATCAGTGAGTTGTAGTAAACTGGAACCTAAATCAGTGTCAAGAGAAAAGATAGGATGGTTGGTAGGATTGGCTTCATCACTGATTATGTAGGACGGCTGGGCTTCTCTATACAGTCTCCTATGTTCCCCCACAAACACTGGAATAGTAGCATAAGTTAGGTCCATTTGCAGGGTTCCCCCAAGTCTTTTTATCCAGGATCTTGACAACAACATACCAAACTTGGGGGGAACATCAACCACTACAATTTCCATGACCACACTTTTCATGGGAAGCTGAAACAAGGTCACAACCAGATCTTTGATGACTCCTAGACATTGGAATTTCTTGGAGTCGAAGGAATAGAGGTCATGATAGGCTCTGCCTCTGGTGACTTCTAGTCCTAATTCTTCCATGAAAATTTTGGGAATGAGGTTGTGGGAAGCCCCTAAATCCATCAAATAGTTGTGTAGCACCTTGTCATGTATGTTCAAGGATGTATAGAAGGGAGGGGATGAATCATTTCTATCTTCTATCATAGGATCTAGGATGATTGCGGGCTTTTCATCCTGCAAATTGATTAAGTCTATGGGATGGCATGAGGTTTCAGACTGTAATAGTTCAGAGAGGCATTTTTTGAACACTTCATGTTTGATCAGTTCAGAGAGGGGCATAGGGATTCTGATTTTTTGAATTTCATGCTCAAAGTTAAAAGACGATGCGAGCTTTGGAATTTCCCTTACTTTAGGAACATGAATCTGGACCATTGGAGAGAGGGGTTGGGCCTTCTTACCTTTGTTGTTGTCTGCTACTTCATTAGTAGGTTTCTCTGTTTTAATGAGCTGTTTAGGAACATCAGGTGTTCTTGTCTTCTTCTTGGATCTTAGGTTATACTTGTTTTGGATACTGCTAGCCTTGTCTCCCTTGCTCATCTCATTTAGCTGACTGTCCATGAGAGATTCCTCATATGCTGATTGAGTGAGATGAGGAAAAGGAGAAGTATATCCAAAGCAGTGGATTTCAGTATCAAGCCCTTCTATTTCCCCTTCTTCATCATTAGCTACAAAATTATTTTGAAGAGGGGCCTGAATATTTTGATCTTCTCTATCTCTTCCCCTCTGGTCCCTTTGCATAATTTGGGGAGCATTATTATTTGGCCTCCTGAAATTTCCTTTGTTTTCGGTATTCTGAGGATTTTTGTATGTTTGCTTCCCCTCCACCTTCATTTTCTCCATCTCTACAGATAGAGACTTCACTATCTTGGTCAATTCATCCACTTGAGGGTGAGGCACAGTGGGGCCAGAAGTCGAGGCTTCAAATATTCCCTTTCTCCTATCTGCATCAGTTTTATTTCTCAGTCTGTCAACTACCAATACATTAGATTCCACTTCTATGGACGCATCTTGCATTTGAGTTAGGGAGGTAGCTCTTATTTCTCTCAAGAGAAGGTAGAAGTTAGGGTCGAATGCATTAGCATAAGAGATTTTAGCAGAGGCTTATGTGGGTTTTATCTCAACAGGGATCTTATAATACATCTTATTGAATCTTTTGGAGAAGTCAGAGACGGACTCTCCTTCCTTTTTCCTCAAGTACCCAAACTCTATCATGTAATACATGAAATCTTTTTTATCTCCCCACTGCCTTAGGAATGAATTATCTAGAGCTTCAATCCCAACAATCGATCCGGGAGCCAATTCCCTAAACCATTTCCTTACCTCACCATCAAGACTCTAGACGAAGACTCTCATCCAGACATCTTCATTTTCAATGTTTAGGTTGTCTGCGTAACTGTAGAAGGAAACAAGGTGCTCTTCCACAGTTATGTCCTCTTCCCTAGTGAATTTAGGCATATATTTCAAGTAATCTCCAGTAGGGAGAGGATTCATAGGTTGAGGTAGGATTAAGGGGGCATATCTGGAAACCACTATGGCATCCATTCTGTTTAGAGGGGGATTAACACCTACCATAGGAACAATAGGTGTAGGAGAACCAGAAGGAGAGGAGGTTTGAATTGAAAAGACAGGAACTGAGCTAACAGGATGAGAGGGAATCAACAGAAAATTTGGAGAACAAGCTTGCGAGCTAAAAGGAACAGAAGTCTCTCTTTCTTCAACAACAGTGGTAATAGGAGAAGGGGTGGTAAAAACCGGGGTAGGAAAATATTCATAGGTGTTGGGTCTAAACCAGGGTGCCACATTGAGGGAGAGGGGAGTGACAAGGGTTTCTCCTACCAATTAAGGATCAAGAGAAGGAAACTCAGCAGGAACACTCCCAAAATTTAGACAACGGGAAACTCCAACAGAAGGCAAATAAACAGGATGAGATGAAGGTGTTGGAGTTTCTATAAAATCATGAAAATCATCAGAAATACCTAGTTTAGTAGTAGAAGTACCTCCTCTAGATGAATTTCCCTTTCTGATAATCTTCTCTGGGTCAGCTTCAGGTGGCACTAACAACAGCTGAGGAGTAGACCTTGTATGTCTGCCTCTAGAATCCACAGCTGAAACAATGGAGTCTCTTGTGGGTTCGCATCAATGGAGTCGCCCAATGGAGTCACGTCAATGGAGTCACCAGGTGCACAGTAAAAATCTCAATAATGATGATATCTGATGCACCTTATGAATCAGTTAATCATTGTCGTTCAATCCCGGGGAAGATATTCAACTTCGTCCTCGGCAACGACGCCAGAAATGTTAGTGTCAGAAGTCACTCTTAGATTGTGACAGAAGCAGAGCCCAATGCCCATCAGTTTATGTCATGAATGGTTTAAAAGGGGGTTATCGAATGGAGGTAAACTCAGAACAATATCATTTGACTTAGAAAGCTAGGCTAGAAATGCATAGGGAAGTGAGGGCCACAACTAACTTCAGTTAGGAATTTGAGTTAAAGCGAGAGTAGAGGGAAGACTTGGGAGAAACGGGAGGAGACTGCTCTGGGCATCGGGCCTTCCAACAACTTGGAAATAAAAACAAAACACTAAAATTTTCCTAAATGACACAATGATAACTGCACACTGATCAAACCGATCATACTATGCAGCCACAACCATCCGACTGGATCCTCCAATTCTGAATCATTCAGTGCTAGGTGAAAATACAACATGAGAGAATATTTAAGACTGGTATAGAGATTGCAGTGATCAACCATACATCATCCTACAATATGCACCCTCAACTGGATCCTCCAATTCCGAGTGTTTCAAATAGCTGACAGACAAAAGACAAAGAAAAGAGAAGCTCACTTCCATTAATTTGACAGTCTCAAATCAAAATACATAACCAGAGCTTCCTCAGAAACTTTACAGTCGGGAGCTTAGCTCAACCATCAATAAATTACAAAAATGGAAAAATTTCCTACATATACTCAAAGCAAAACAACAAAAGCGAAAACGAGACACTACATTAAAAAACATTGTGTCTGCATGTCTGCTGGCAGTCTACACATGCAGTCTCTGAACGATCATGCACTTATGATAGACGTAATCAGACTCCTAACAACCCTGTGGATGAATCGACATGCCTTTAATCCTTTGCTGAACTTTCCAACTACAGTGGAAATGATGTCTAACCACCCCCAACAACTTCAATAACTGCTTCCTTGGGATCGGGAACAACCCGACCAACTCTGCACTCTTGGGACATGGAGGCCCTCTCGCGTTGCCGCTTAGATCGGCTGAATGATCTAATGGATAAGGCATGGAGGCCGGTGTGAATACTAAGGCACATGATTGGAAGTGGTAGATGAGTGGTGACCAGGTAGGGATGAGGGGAAATAATGAATGAGGAGGTGATGAGGATAAGATTGATCAAGGGAAGACGCGTCACTTATGGTGGGATGGCGTGGAAGGGAGTGGGAGGCAGTAATAAGAAAATGGAGGTGGGAAACGGTTTACCAGATGGGGGGGGGAGATGGCACAAGAGGAGACACGATAGGATAGGGGCCCCATGACAATACCACTGCATTTTGGACCCCCCCCCCTATTAATGGCAGAATGGCAAAGGGGGTCCAGAATCATTTGAGTGTCATTGATCTAGGAACCCCAATATCAACCGTTGGGAGATGCGCGCCCAATTCCAGACCCCCCCCCACCCCTTGTTAAAGGTATAACGACGAGGGGGATCTGGAATGAAACTTTGAATGAAGATCTAGGTGGGCAGATCTTGACTGTCCAAATCTACCTGTTTGTTAAAGTAATGTGCCAGCCCTTTAAAACTTTGGGATAAATGGGTTTTCCAAATTTCTCTTTTCTCCCAAGGGGATGCTTCTTTTAGGAAAATACCCCATACATGATTATGTGCTAACACAATGCTCCTTCCCTGGTTTTGACATATACCTGCTCAAAACTCCCACTGCATGTGCAATGTCCGGTCTAGTACAGACCATTGCATACATCAAACTACCAACTGCACTGGCATACAGAACATGGAACATGTCCTCTTCTTCTTCCTGTGTATTGGGACACTGATCTGCAGATAAATTTACACCTATAGAAATAGGAAACTTGATTGGTTTACTTCCATGCATATTAAACCTCTGCAATATCGTCTCAACATATTTTCTCTAATTCAACCAGAATTCCTTGTTTGCATGATCTCTTTTAATCTCCATTCCCATAATGAAGTTAGCAGCACTGAGATCCTTCATGTCAAATTTGGAGGATAGTTTCGATTTCACCTCCTTTATAACATCCATGTTATTTCCTACCAACAACATGTCATCAACATACAACACTGCATAAATGAAGTGATTATCAACCTACTTGGAATATACACAGTGATCAACCCTACTTCTCACAAATCTCAATCAAAGGATGTATGTGTCAAACTTTTGGTACCACATCCTAGGTGATTGATTTAGACCACATAGTGACTTATTTAGCTTGCAAACCATCTCTTTCTTTCCCTTTACTACAAAGCCTTATGGCTGCTTCATGTAGATTTCTTCTTCCAGATCCCCATGTAGGAATGTTGTCTTCATATACATCTGTTCCACTTCAAGATCAAAAGAAGCAACAATAGATAAAATAAATCTAATAGAAGTTAACTTAGCAACAGGAGAACAAATCTCACCCAAGTCAATTTCCTCTACCTAGGAATAACCTTTTTCTACTAACCGAGCTTTGTATTTCTCCACTTTTCCTTTTTCATTAAAATTCTTCTTTAACAACCATTTTCTACCAATAGATTTTCTTCCAGCTGGCAACTCAACTATATCCCATGCCTCATTCTTATCCAAGGCATACATCTCTTCAACCATGGCCTTCTTCCATAGTTTACTATCCTCTGAATTCACTGCTTCCCTGATAGTTATGGGATCACCATTAGTAATAGATAAAGAAAAATTAGAATGGAAATCAAGTGGACTATACCTTTCTGGTTGCCTTCTTTCTCTCACTGGTCTCCTAAATACTGGGGTATGAGGTTCTTCTTCTTCTTCTTCTGCTTCATCTTCTTCAGATGATTCATATTTTGTATCATCCAAATCTAGTTCTATTTTCCCAAGTTTGTCTTGCCTTAGTAGGAATTCCTGTTTGGACACATCTTTTACCTCTCTAAAAAAAACATCCTGACTGTAAATAATCTTCCTAGTTTCTAGGTTCCAAAGCTTATAACCTTTCACACCATATTTATAACCAAGAAAGATACACTTTTCAGATTTTTTATCCAACTTACTCCTATTTTCCTTTGGAACATTTACATAAGCATCACAACCAAACACTCTAAGATGTTGAAGAGAGGGTTTCTTTTCAATCCATACCTCATGTGGAGTTTTGTCATCCAACGTTGATGAAGGTGATTGATTGACCAAGTAACATGTTGTACCCACTACCTCTGCCTAGAATTCTTTTCCTAACTTGACACCACTGAGCATGCTCCTTGATTTTTCCATCAATGTCCTGTTCATCCTTTTTGCAACTCCATATGTTGAGGAGTGTATGGAGTAGTCTTCTTCCTTTCTATACCACACTTCTTACAGAATTCTTCGAATTCATTTCTGTAGAATTCTCCACCATTATCTGTTCTCAATACCTTTATTTTCTTCTCTGTTTGATTTTCTACAAAAGCCTTAAACTCTTTAAATTTATCAAATACCTCATATTTATTTCTAAGAAAATAAATCCATGTGTTCCTTGATAAATAATCTATGAATGAAACTTAATACACAGACTTACCTAGTGATGTAATAGGCACATGTCCAAACACATCATTGTGTATCAACTCTAAGATCCCCTTTGCTCTTGTAGAACCAGATGGGAATCTTACTCGATTTTGTTTACCATATATGAAATGTTCATAGAAATCAAAATCCAGAGTGAAATTAGACATACCTTCAACCATGCCTTTACCGTGTAGTGTTCGAAGGCCCTTTTCTCCAATATGCCCTAGTCTTTGATGCCACAACATGGTCTTATTTTATGGGACAATATTGATCTTGTCTCCTTCATTTCTCTGCTTAGGGACAACAAAATTGTTACACCCATTAGTATAAGTGCTTCCCAACAACTTGTAGAGAGTTCCACACCGAACTCCCCTCATCAACACCATTGCTCCTCGTAACATCATGCAAGTGTTCTTTCCAAATACAATAGTCACTCCTGCATCATCCAACTTGCTTACAAATATTAGGTTCCTGGATAGTTTTGGAATGTGAAGAACCCTAGGGAGTGTTCTAATCCTTCCATATTTTAGAAACAACTTAACCCTTCCACGTCCCATGATTTTGGTTGTCGAGTCATCTCCTAGGAATACATCACCACCATCATATTTTTCATATTCAGAGAACCACTCCCTGTGAGGAGTCATATGGTATGAAGCACCTGAGTCAATCAACCATACATCACGATCTACATGTGTACCTATAGATGCTAGGTAAACATCACCTCCTTCTTCAGTGGAGGTTTTCATCTCTGTGGAAGAGGTACTATCAAATCCCTTTGGTTTTTCAACGTTCTTAGACTTGCAATATTTCTTATAATGCCCTATTTTACCACACTTCCAACATTTCCTCAAAGATTTTCCTGGAGACTTAGATCTACCTGTATATTTAGATCTCCCCCCCGAAGTCTTACCAAGATTCCTGTATTGGGTATGACCTCTTACAGATAAAGCATCTGTGCTATGACTATCCATGATTTTCCGCCTCATCTCTTCAGATAACAAGGATGAAACTACATCCTCATACTTCAATGTAGATTGAGTGGTACTACCAATTGCTACAACCAGATTATCCCAAGATTCTGGCAAATAACATAACAAAGTAATACACTTATCTTATTCTGTAATTGTAATATTAACAGAGACAAGTTGACTTACCAGAGTATTAAAGGCATTTAGATGTTTTGTCACAGAATCTCCAACTTCCATCCTAAGATGATACAACTTCTTTCGAAGAAACAACTTGTTTGCCAGGGAGTTTGATTGATACAAATTCCCCAACTTATCCCATAGTTCCTTGGCTGTAGATTCTCCTTAGACATTCAATAACACCAAATCTTCCAGGTAGAGTCGAATAGTACTCCTTGCTCTTCTGTCCAACTTCTCCCAATCTTCCTTTGAGATAACAATAGGTGGTTTACTAGTAGTTTGTGTACTAGTAGGTTGTGTACCAGTAGCCTGTGTTCTAGTAGATGGTGTACCAATAGGTTGTGTACCAGGATCCACATTGATCCATTGTTCTTTTTCTACAATAATGTCCTCCATCTTGAGCTTCCATAGATCAAAGTTTTTACCATTGAAATTCTCTATCTCGATTCTAGATGAGCTCGCCATTCCTCTGTCTATACTTGAATCTCCACTGCAAAAGCTCCCACTAAACCCAGTTTTATCACAGACCCAAGATAAACTTGATCTATCAAGACTAAGCCAAACCCTCAACAACAAAGGCATCCCTCTAAAGCCAAAAACGAGCTCTGATACCACATGTAAGTTTTAAACCTATGAAGTACAACAATGCATATATATTCTTAAGCAAAACATAAATTAATCAATGACTTATTCACATAGTACACAAAGATTTATACCGGAAACCCTCAACCGGGAAAACCTTTCTTATTTCATTATATCGAATTTCACCATTCACCATATAATATATACAATGTTTTTAGGTATTCCCTAGATACCAAAACCCTAATCCCTTAATCCAGGATTAATTTAGAAAACCGCTAAAAATAGCAAAATCCCCTAAAAATAGCTGCCCCAAACCCCGTCGACCCCAAGCTATTGTTCGTTTCCGAACACTGCATGTAACCAGGGGGGGGCATACTTGGCCCCCCCTAGGACCCCCCTAGGAAGCACTCGACGCACACAACACAAAGAATACTACTAGAGGGATCATCAGACGCAGTTGTCGAACCTGACGCACCCACATACACACATGCAAAGAATATAACATATACCAATAGACTCTGCACTCCCTAATGGGCGACAACCGTTAT
Source organism: Picea engelmannii (assembly GCA_009831015.1). Taxonomy (NCBI): domain Eukaryota; kingdom Viridiplantae; phylum Streptophyta; class Pinopsida; order Pinales; family Pinaceae; genus Picea; species Picea engelmannii. The sequence goes on from ML779360.1 coordinate 488,278, forward strand.
ATGATTTGTTTGCTGAATCTTTACCGTTGAAAAATTCCCTGTTCATTTCCGCAATCTTGGCCCGAAAATGACCATTCTGAATGGCTGCCTTTGTTCACGGGCATTTCCTGTGTATATAAAAGGCTTGGTCAACCTATGGTGAGTTGGATCAATGGAAAATATGATGAAAAGTAATTCGAACCAAATCCAACATATATTTCATCCTTTCAATAAAAACAGAACAAAAATGCGCAAAGAATCAAACCAGAAAGAAACGAATAAGAACCAAGTCACTCAGTAATGGGAAAATGACTTAACCAACTAGAAGAGGGGAAATTGATGAATGCATAGGGAAAAAGAGAGGATAGGTAGGGGATGCACACCAAGGTTACAACAGTGGATCCAAATGGGGATAACTCGTCCCTGTGAGGTGATAAGAACTATAGATTGGTGTCTTGAGATTAGATAACTGCTCTTACCTTTTATCACTTACCCTCGTTTCTGTTTGTCAGCCCTATGTATCTGTTATTGTCCCTCAACCATGCACTTTATTGAATTAAAAGCTAAAACTTCACCCCAATGCCTTATTGGGCTATGGAGTCTCTATTAACACAACTAAATAATCAAAATCAATAAATAAAGGAGTGTCTATGGTATAAGAGGACCCCCCCCATTCTTAAACAAAATAGTGTTTCAGGAAGCACCCATTACTAGGCCTCCAAAGATCTCTTTATCATCTAGATTGTGCAGGATGAATGTGTTTTTTTTCAGAACTTCAACCACCTTAAAAGGGCTAAACCAGAGGTTGTCGAATTTACCATGCTTGGACTTGTCATCCCTTTCGACATCCCACCTCAAAACCAGGTCACCTTCCTGAAAACTATCCTTCTTGGTTTTCTTATCAAAGGACGATTTGGTCTTGCTCTAGTATGCCTCTCTTCTCTACTGAACTTCTATAATCTAGATTATCCTCCATTGGATGTCATTGGGCTCCTAAATATCCTCCTGCAAGAATTTCAAGACTGGTATACCGAGCTGAGTAGAAAAAACAGTGTATATGCCATAAACAAGTTGGAATGGTGAGGTTCCTAGAGACTTCTTAATGTTGATCATGTCAACCCATAAGGCATATTTGAGTTTAGAGTCCCAGGATTTTTTGCTTTCAGTCAATAACTTTTTAATGATCCTAATGAGAGTCTTGTTTGATGATTCTGCCAGGCTATTTACCTGAGGGTAATAGGATGTGGAATGTGTCAAGGAAATGTTGTGACTGCCACAGAAGTCAATCATGGCTTTGGACTTGAATGCTTAGGTATTTTTTGTTACAAGCTTACTGGGGCAACCAAATCTGGAAAAAATATTAGTTTCTAGGAATATCATGATTACCTTGTTAGTGGCATTTCTGGTGGGCACAACCTCAGTCCATTTGGTGAAGTAGTCCATGGAAATGAGGATCCACTTGTGTTGTCCACTAGAGGGTGGATTTATTTATCCTATGAAGTCTAACCCCCATTCCTGAAATAAACTATTGTCATTGATAGGTTTCACGGCTAGTGATAGTAACTTTTTCTTCCTTGCAAACATCCGACATTCATTGCATGCTCTAATAGTGGAAAAGACATCAGAGAAAAGGGTGGTCTAGTAATATCCTTCCCTCAGTATATTGATCATTGTGACCTTCCAGTGTTGGTGTTCGTAGCACACTCCTTTGTGCATCTCTGTCATGACTTGTTTAGCTTCATTTTCATCAAGGCATCTTGACAGGATGCCAACAGGATCTCTCCATTACAGGTTCTGGTTCGAGATGCAAAATTTGATAGCTTTCAATTTGAGAGACCTGGGCTTTTTCTTCTTCACATTTAGAGGGCATTCGAAATGCTGCAGAAAATAGATGATGTTATTATACCAAGGCGAAGAAGAGTAGGTTTCAAATACCTGTAAGTTGTCTTGTATAGGTTGTATGATGTGTGCATCTAAGTGGGTGAATATTTGATGCAATTCTAGCGCCTTGAAATTTTATTTTGAGAGAAATTTGGCCAGTCCTTTCCCCTTGATCAGCTTGGTGGTATGTATGTGCAAGTCATACTCAAACAGTTTGACAATCCATCTTCCTCTTTTCCCCTCGTTGTCTGGCTGGACCAAAATATCTTTGACGCTACTGCTAGGAACAAAGGCCATCATGATATACTGTAGCATGTAAACCCTGAAGGCCTTGAGTGATTTGACCAGTGCATAAGCATGTTTCTCTAATATATCATACTTGAGTTCATCATCTCAGAGGGTTCTGCTAAAAAATGATATGGGTTTCTCATTCCCTTGTTTGTTTTTCTGCAGCAGTACAACAACAATTGTTTCATCCGAGGAAAAGGAAAAGATGAAGAAATCTTTGGTATAGTCAGGGATGGCCAATACAGGTGCTTCAACTAAAGCTTGATTGATTGTTTGGAAAGATGATTTCTCCTCCAAAGACCATTTTATCACAACATATTTATTCAACATGTTAGTAATAGGCTTCAAAATTTCAGTAAAATTCGGCACAAAGCGTCTGAGGAAGTTTATATTACCAATAAAAGACTGGAAAACCTTTTTATTTCTAGGAATCTCAATTTGTTGAATGGCACAAACCCTCTTTGGATCAATTCTTATGCCTCTGGATGATATGATGTGGCCCAAGAGCTTCCCTTCTAGCATGGAAAAGTGAGACTTCCTAGGATTGAGAGATATCCCATACCTCCTGCATTTCTTGAAAACCTGCTCCAAATGTTGCAAATGTTCCTCATCGGACTTGGAAAAAATGGTAATGTCATCTAGGTATATGACCATAAATTTATCTTTATCCCCCACAAAAGCTATGTACATGGCCCTCTAAAGAGTGACCCCTACGTTCATGAGCCCAAAGGGCATCTTGTCATACATGAATGTTCCCAATGGGGTGGTGAATGTTTTCGTTTATTTATCTTCCTCACAAACTGTTATCTGGTTATAACCAGAGTATCCATCCAAAAAGTAAATTCTGTGTGCACCTACCACCCTCTGTCAAATATGATCCATATTGGGGAGGGGGTAATTGTCCTTCAAAGAACACTTGTTTAGATTTTTGAAATCAAAACATAAGTGTATCTCCCCACTCTTCTTCCTTATAGTACTAATTTGGACACCCAGTTTGAATACCTTAATGGTACAATAATCTTGGCATCCAACATTCTTTTTAGCTCTTTCTCAATTATGGACATTAACATGGGATTAAATTGTCTAATTTTTTGTCTAAATGGATTGGAGCCAGTTTTTAGAGGGATCTTGTGCTGGATGATGGCAGTATCAAATGTCTTCAAAAATTCATAGGACCATGAAAAAGTATCAACAAAATTTTTAATGAGACTGGCATACCTGTATTTTTGTTCTGCAGCCAATGCTTTGGACAACTTGATGATCTTGGTATTCACAGTGGTCCCAATATTTCACTCGGTCACCTCCTCTTATTGATTCTTCATGGCAGTTCCTTTGTAAACATCATTGTTGTCGAAAAACATTTCCAATGGTACGAGTCCTCTAGGAATGTGATTGGTTTTCATCTCCACAATATCATGACCAACCACTATCTTGAGCAGAAGAGAAGGTTGTTGATCTTATAATTTCTCATTTTCATCTTCTTGACTTCCTTGATCAATTGAGATATTGGAGAATTCATCAATGGTGTGAAGAAATATCTGCAACTCTAAATCATCACTAAAGACTTGCCAATGCTTTATGTTGTTTGGTATGGCTGTTCTATGTCTGATTTTCACCTGATATTTAATATTTGGGCCAATGGGAGGCCTGAACGTGCTGGAAGCTAAGGCCAGAGAATTATCTTTATGATTTTGTTCTTTGGGAATGAAAGAGAGGTTAAATGCTAGAAATAAATTATCGATCAGGTCCCATACCTCGTTCATGTACTTCTTGAGCCTATGTTTCTTAGCTTGATAGATATTCCTCACTTGATTGATGACCAACTCAAAATCACCAAAAACTGCTAAACGATCAATGGCCATGTCTTTGGAAGCCCTCAATTCCAATACCAAAGCTTCATATTCAACAATATTGTTAGTAGTCTCAAACTCTATCTTATAAGAGAGGGTTATAACTTCTTCTAAAGGGGAAATGAGAAGAATACCTACACCGGATCTGTCTTTTGATGAAGATCCATCAAAATAAATCTTCCACACCTTGTTTTGTTGACCATTCATTGGTTGATCTCTGTGTTGGTTGACTGATATTTCAGGTTTATCATCATCTAAATGAAAAACAAATGAACCAATCCCATCCTCAACAGCATAAATGAGGTGATTTCTTGGGTTCTGATGATCACTGACTATGTAGGCTAACCTTACCTCTATGTATAACCTCTTGTTCGCACCACCAAACAGAGGAATGGTGGCATATGCGAGGTCCATTTGCAATGATCCTCCAACCTTCTTAGCCCAAGTTATGGATAATAGCATGCCAAAATTTTGAGGGATGTCGACCACCATAATGTCCATCACTACACTCTTCATGGATAATTGTGCTAGAGAAACCACCATATCCTTTATCAATCCCATTAATTTTACTTTCTTGGAATCAAAGGAGTACAGGTCTTGGTAAGGCTTGGTAATCTCCAAAACTAGTTCTTCCATAACAACTTTGGGCATGACATTGTGAGAGGCTCCTGAGTGACAGTTGTGCAAGATCTTATCATGGACATTGTGACAGTTGTGCAAGATCTTATCATGGACATTCAGAGATATATATAAAGGAGGAGAAGCATCAGAGCCATACTCAATGTGTGGAACCACAGTAATGGATGTGTTTTCATCCTGTAGACTAATGACATTAGAAGATACACTAGAAGGAGTAGGTTGCAGAACTTTCATGATGAATTTCTTGAAAGGTTCATTTTTTAACAATTTCGTCAAAGTGATAGGAATATTGATTTTTCTCAGCTCATGTTCCAAGATGAAAGAGGTTGGTGTCTTATCAACTTCCTTTGTTTTAGGGGAAAGAGGTTTTGATAGTGGAGATGACGGAGTTTTAGATGGCATACCTTTATTTGGATTTGGCTTGGGAAGGGCTTCTGCTTGTTTTCCTTGATCAGAGGTGGTGGTCTTGGAAGCTCCATTTCGTGTCCTCAAATCATATTTCTTCTTGGTTTGACCTTGAATAACTCCCTCTTCCCCTATTTGATCATCAAATTGATTTGAAAATTGTGCTACCTCATATTCTTGTCGTGTTAAGTGACTAGTATAATAATCTATCTCATTGAAAATCACAATAGTATCATCCACAGCATCATTGTCTGCATATATATCCTCAATCTGATTGTTTTGGAAAGGGGGAACTACCCTTTGATCACACACATTTCTCCTTTCTCTCTGCATTACTTGAGGAGCATCATTAGGCCTTGTGAATTGGTTCTTATTTCTATTACCAGCCCCTTGAAAGGTTATGTTTGTCTCTTTGGATTCCCATTTTAGCTTAGCTATCTTGGAAGTTAGATCCTTCAAATTCTTAGTCATATATTCAAGTTTGGGATCATATGTAGCTGGTTTAGAGGAGGTAGGGTCATCCTCTCTCTATTTTTTCTTCTCTTTATAATATCTAGTCTTTAATCTGTTTGATGCCAAAATATTAGATCCAACTTCAATGGATGCTTTCTACATGGATAACAGCGTGGTTGATCTTATCTCTCTCAGGAGGAGGGAGAATTCTACATCAAATTCATTAGCATAAGTGATCTTGGCAGAGGCTTCAGTTAGTTTGATTTCATTTGGGATTCTACCATACATTTTATTGAATCTCTTGGTGAAGTCTGAAATAGATTCACCATTTTTTCTCTTTAGAGCCCCAAATTCAGTGTTGTAATAGAGATAATCTCTCCTATATCTCCATTGCTTTATAAAATATTCATCTAACACCTCAATATCTGCAATGGAGGCTGGAGGAAGACTTCTGAACCATTTTCTGACCTCCCCATCCAGACTCTTTACAAACAACCTTATCCACACATCTGAATAATCAATGTTAAAGTTGTCTGCAAAACTGTAAAAGGATATCAGGTGTTCTTCAATAGTTATTTCACCCTCCCCATTATATCTTGGGAGATATTTCATGTAATTTGTGGTTGGGATTCCACGTAAAACTATAGGTATCACTAAGGGTGCATATTTGGCGGCAATTATGACATCCATCCTATTAACGACCATGGCTTGAACAATAGGAATCTGCAAATTTATGGGAGATACAAGAGTGGATGAAAGACTAGATGTTGAAGTGGAATCAGGAGTAGGATATGTGTGAGCCCCTTTTTAATTATGATTCTCAAGGCTAGCAAATTCAAGCTTCTTGTGATGATGGTTTGAAGTATTATCTTGGTGTGCATATTTTCACTTGAGGGGGGAAGTGTATCTCTGAGCTACAGTGGATTTCCTTAGTTTCCTTTCTAGTTCAAAGCCTACAGTGTTATTCTCAGGGTTAGAATCAGCCTTCTTGTCTTTGCTATTTTCAGATTTGGATCTGTTGAATCCCTTTCTAGTCGCCAGTATTTATTGTTTATATTTTACTTAGTGAATTTGTCAGGTGAAAGATGGTATTCTGTTGGTGTTTGATATTTGTTCACCATCAAAGGTCAAAGATGATAAATTGTCGTTCTCCCAGGGAAAGATAATTTGTTACTCTGTTCCTCGACAATGACAACAGACTAAGTTGGTCCTAAGGTCTGCAACTGACTGCTAAAGTGAAAAGCTAGGCCACCTATCAGTTTATAATGATTGTTTCTTTTAAATTTTTGTTGGTTGGTAAGAGGGTTATTCTATCAAGACAAAGGCGAGGTTGGGTTGGAAGAATGATATGGATGAGGGCCCTCCTTGGCTGATGTCACACTAATGACAAACCAGTGAAATAGTATAAAATAGAGGGAAACAACAAACTACTCAATGAATAATTTGCTGCAAGAAGTTCAATACTTAAAATATCATTTCAAGACATCAAACATGTATCAAAAAACAATAACTCCCACAGGTTGCAGAAAACAAATCTTCACCAAAGCATTAGCTATTGGACAGGTTGCATATCAGTAAAAATAAGTCGTACAATAGCTGAAAGGAAATGAAATGTACGTTGCACAAATCAAAAACTGTATTCAAGATAAGAATGAAAACACATGAAGAGTTGAACGAAACACTTTCATCAAGAGTATTTTCACCAGGTAGAAAGATTTAATCCATTCATAAAACGGGTCCAACCAATCTATTGTATTACTATTCTTTCCTCAAAAAATTTGACCTCTACAATATCCAAAAACTAACTATTTAAAAGAGTTGTAGAGGCTCTCGTCCTTAAGGGACTGAGTCCTAAATTTAGGGAAATGTTCGTAAATCAAATAATTAACGTTACTAAGACATTGGAATTAATCAGAAAGTGTGGTTCTTATCACACACAAAATACCACTCTTGCATCTAATCTAGGAAAATGTTGGACTTAATCAAATAAAACTACTATTGTCTCTGCGATAGAAATGATGCATGTGTTGGAGGAACAGTGTGGCCTAAAATAGGCCTCGGAGTGACAGAGAAAAGTTCTTTGTTGAATGATGGCATGTTTGTGAGTTGTTGGAGGCCACTTGAGATAACCAACTACATGAGCAGAGTTCAATGAAGTGTTTTTGAAACTAATCTGTGTAGACCTATGACTGAGACTTAACTCTCTATCTATGCTTGAGATTTCGAAAGCCAAGCACACTCTGTATTGACCCCATTAGATTCCATCTATACCTATGATATAGATTCACTAGAATGGTTTTCAGCCTATCAGGCATGAGGGGATATGTGGAGGCGAGCATCTAATCGAGAGATGGGATGAATGGACGCGAGGGGAGATGACGTGTGAAGACAAATGCCAAAGTGAGAGGAGGTATGAATACAATGGAGGTATCAAGAGTATGGATTTGGCGATGTGTAGTGAAGAATACAGATGGCACATAGGGAGAGGAGGAGTAGATAGGTTGGGAAGTGTGTGGAGAACATGTGGAAAAAGGAGAGAGGGGGCGGTATTGAAAAACAACCCGGGAGGAACTCGGAGGGGGGGTAGGCAGTAAGTAGATTAGAGAGGGGGGGTCTGATTTATTGAGGAGCCACCACGTTAGGTAGGGCCCACAATGGGAAAACTACTTACTCAGACCCCTCCCCCACCATTAAAGGTAGAATGGTTGGGGGGGTCTGAGTTGCGACAAGGACTGTTGATATGGAGAGGTGGGCCACCGCCGATGGAGATCAGCGTGGGGATTAATAGAGGACAAGTGTCGGGTGGTGAGATGAGAAAGAGTAGTGAGTGGGATGAGGAGAGGTGATGTGGAGGTGACACGGTGATCTGATGTCACTCAAGGACGTGATTACGGGATTTGTTGAGGGTGGTTTGGATCCAGACCGCCTTTGGGACCACAATCCACCACAAGTTGCCATGTATCCTTCCAACAATACCATGGTTCCAATTGCGGGAACACTTAGGAAAATCAACGCTCGAGCAGTTTACGTCCCAGCAAGGAAGCGTGATCATCAATATGATGACAATCTGTGATTCGGGTGATATTTAACTACTGCAAGGATCAACGGTTCTTGTTGAATTGGGATCAATGGTCCATATTCTCTTTGGAATTTCGGGCTTCGGGTGTTTTGAATGTGAAACATGAAGAATCTCCTAGAGGAAAATATCTRAAGTGAATGATYTGTCGCCACGTGTCATGATGGATGAACGGTCCAGATTCTCTTCAAAAGTCCAGGTTTCGGGTGTTTTGAATGTGAAACATGAAAAATATCTTGGAGGAAAATCTTTGAAGTGAATGATCTGTCGCCACGTGTCATGATGGATGAACGGTCCAGATTCTCTTCGAAAGTTTAGTTTTTGAGAGTTTCAAATGTGAAGCATGAAAAATATCTCAAAGGAAAATCTCCGAAGTGAAGATTTGTCACCACATGTCATGATAGATGAACAGTCCAGATTCTCTTTGGAAGTCTAGGTTTCAGGAGTTTCAAATGTGAAGCATGAAAAATCTCCAGGAGGAAAATCTCTGAAGTGAAAGATATACTACCACATGTCCCCTCTAATGGATGGTTTATATTTACTTTGGTACTTTGGATGACTCTTGGTGTTAAACTCCGTGCAATTTTTCACTCCCGAATGGGCGACAATCATTGATATGATTTGCTTGGTGAATCTTTACCATTGAAAATTTACCTATTCATTTCGACAATCCTAGCCCGAAAATGACCATTATGAATGGTTGCATTTTCCATGGGCATTTCCTATGTATATAAAAGGCTTGGTCAAACTGT
>ML779360.1:507070-542334 GCA_009831015.1 Picea engelmannii
TTATTTCTCTTACATGTTTTATTTCCTTTCATGTGGTATCAAAGCAAGGAAAACCTGGAATCTCTCACACGAGTGGTTTGATTGTAACATCCCTGACCATCCATGCTGGGCCACGCTACGCCAGAGAACTCTTACTGTTCTCTATGTAGAACATACTGTAACATACCCAACATCCAACTGAGTTATGCCACATAAAGTTTTCGAACTGCATGCAATTAAAATATACACACATAGAAATTTTGTGGAAGCATTATATATAAAACGTAAACATAAAAATACATCTGTAAATACATGGATTCACACTGAAATAATAGTAAACATATACATGCAGCATATACAGGAAATACCCATAAAAATAAACACAGTTATAACTGCAGATATGATAACCCATAAAATAAGCAGGTAAATAACAATGTAGCATGTAATTTTATCACACAATTAGCACTTATCTTGGTAATAATGTCACCAACTGCGTGCAGGCCTTCCATGAACCTACCAACCTTAGACCACACCATTCATCACTCTCAACAGTGAGTCACCCCGAGCTGGGACTAAACTCCACCTGGGTAAAGGGATTCCTAACTAGGCTAAAGGCTCATAGACAATAGGAAAGACTTTGTCTCGGGTGCCAACTCAACTAAAAACCTACAATCCCTCATTCCCCACATGCCTGTCCCACCCCAAGAAGTGTGCCCCTTCTCGGCTCAATAGTCCTTCGACTGCCCCACTTCCTTTCCGGGCTTCAACAACATGCTGAACAAGAAGTCTCAGAGCACTGTAGCTGTAATTCAACACCTTTAGAAAATCAATTCCCAACAATTATCTCACCTAGAGAGAAATTGCTCGTGGGCCTGACAACCCACTTGTTCAATATCCCATGGGCCTGACAACCCGCTTTTTTAGTCCAGCTCCCAAGCTAACTAACTACCCAAACAAAAAAAGGCTATGGATACAGTTTCAGGTACAGTCATGAAAATACGAAGGATATCTCAATGGGTGTGTGCATGCTCATGGATGATTGACTGGATGACTGAATTATGGAAGGAATGATGGGAAGAGTGATGGAAAATATGATAGAAAATGAATTAAGTCCCAACAATATGTATGCATGTCCCCAACTTGACACTTGTCATGTTGGGAGCTACTTTGGCCCACTTGTCCCCAACTTTAGAACTTAGGATAAAATAATTATCCATACTTATATTTAAAAAATATTAATATAATATTCCTTTTTGGATTAAGCTCCCTAGCTTAGCCATTTTCCTTAACTTAGCCCCTCCCTTTCCCTAACTAGTGGATTTTAGTCCCCCATCTCTTTTATTATGGTCGGTCTACGCACAACGATGTATTTTATATTAATTATGAGACATATACATAAATAGATGCACTAGCCTTTAACATCTAGGGTCTCTAGCCTAATAAAAACATAAGCATCCTAGCTTATAATAAATGGCTCACCAGCCTATAAAACATAGCATATACACAAAGGCTCGTTGGCCTCAATATCGTGCACACTCAAGTTGTTGCACACAGTATCTAGGAATGTGCACACTTCATCATTTTACTGCGCAGTACATGTGTGCACTATGCCATGAAAGGTGCATACACAATGATATCAAGCAACTCACTAGCTTAAGTACATTTTCATTTACATTTACAACTGGGTTCGTCCTAGGGATATTACATTGATGATGGGATATAGGGTTTCAACGGAAGAAATCCCGTGAGGAGAAGTACATGGAAGACCTACCTAGAGGAAAATCCCTAGATCATTATCTTGCATGTTGGCACCGGTCTTGGAGATGATAGTGTCAGTATTTTCCCAAGAGGTGTGGAAGTGTGTTTGGATGATGATCTAGAATGACCTGGTGCATATTTGGGGTTTGGATTTTATTTTCACTGATGCATAGGTGGCATGAAGATGAGAAATGGAAAGGCAATAGGACGGTGGCATAAGTGTTGGGATAACAACAATGAAAAAAATTATGATGGAGTTGAAAATATTTATTGTGTGTAAATGGGCATGCGACTGTAAGACCTGGTTAGGCATGCATACCCTTGGTAACTTACCATTAAAGTATAGACATAGACCTAGGTGATAGGGGGAGCATGCAAGATTCAAAAATACACTAGTTATAAACTTTGAGGGGGGGTAGGGCCTAGAAGTGAGTGGTGCAGACTCACTTGAACAATTTCATCGTAGGCTTTGGGTACATGGTTTTGGTGACTTGTGGTTTTAGAACCCATGGATTGCATGTTATGAAATCCTTTAAAAGGCTGATGGTACTCCATTGTAATGTGTCAAGAGTTGAGCAGTGAAGGGTAACTTGGTCATGGCCAGGAGGTTGGTCGGCTTGGTTGGGTTTGGTCAAGAAACTGATAGATCCATTAGGTAGTTTTTCTCGGTTTGGTTTTCCAGGATAATCTCATGCATAATTTATTTGTTGTTATGTTCTTGGCTGATTATTTTATTTCTCTCGCATGTTTTATTTCCTTTCATTAGGTATGAAAGCAAGAAAATGTAACATCCCTCTCTTACGCTCACTGAGTGAACTTATTCTGTGAGCACACTTTCTTGCAAGTGATAGGGATTATTATACCATTGACCGTTGTTTATTATTATGAGGAATTATGGATGTGATATATGTTATTTTGATGTATTGACTTAGACAGGTGCTATTGACTCGATTCTCCTGAGTGTGTAGGATTTGGACCTTGAGGATACTGAGGCATCGAGGAAACCCTTGGACTCCGGATTGAGTTAGGGAGTGGACTATTGGGGTTTGATTGTTGTATATATATGACATATGTGCATCTTATTAGATGTTATGATTATGGATTTTGTTCTTACATGATCTGTTGATGATGCAGGCTAACGATAGCTTGTCGACCAGACTCACATGTGGAGTAGAGGGGCCACGCATGACTACCAGAGACGTTGAGGGAGAGGTGTGGACAACAGCCCTGCCACAACCTACTAACACTCCCATCGTGGCTCGAAATGTAGGTTAACGCCTACCTAGTTCGAGAAGACCCACGATGTCATGAGGGAAGACTGCGATAGCTGCTCACGATGATTCTAAGGGGCGTGCAATAAGGCAAGGGCCTTATTCCTTAGAGGCCCTTAGTCTCCAACAAGATCACCTAGCAGAGTATTGAATCTAGAGGTTTTTGATGTCTACCAAGTCAGTCAAGAGGTGAGTGGCACCCTTGGAGCACAGAGTGTGTCCTGAAGGGAACGTCATGCAAGAAAAATGGAAAGAGGCGAGTGTCACCCTTGGAGCACGTAGTGCATCCTGAAGGGCATGTCGCGCAAGGGAAACAGATTAAGGTGAGTGACACCCTTGGAGCACCTAGTGCGTCCTGAAGGGGACGTCGCATTGTTAATTAATAAATGGATAAACCTAGATGGCCTCAGGATGAATATCGTGATAAGAAAGATTTAAAACATTTCCCCTAATAAAATGTCACCCAGCCTAGGAAAATAAAGTCTAGGTCTAAGTGATACTTGTGATACAAATTTTTGTCTATTTATATAAAAATAAAAATAAAAATAAATAAATAATAATGATATCATCATGAATCGTGTGGCGAGAAGGGGGTAAGTAATTCATTTAATTTATAAAAATCTTTTGGGGGATAAAATTTAAAAAGGGGGAAAAAGGGGAAACAATTGTTTTGTCACTTATGCTAATTAAAATTTATTAATTAAAAAGGAAAAAGGGAAAAAGTTAATTTTCTACACCTGCCAATTTGAGTTTTAAAGGAAAAGGGAAAGAGGGAAATTTAAAAGAATGAGGAAACTAGGAAAAAGAGGGAAACATAAAAAGAAAGGGGAAACACAAGGAAAAAGAAGAAATTCTAACTTAGTAAGGTATCTAGCATTTAAGAACTTTCTAAATTAAACTGACCTAGTAAATTAGCAAGGGGGAAAGTCATTAAAATGAGTAAGGGAATATGGGGATACCTAGGAGCGATTCTAGGAATGCTTTTAGGTGGGTGAGGGAAATAGGAGTAATTAATTAATTAATGAAATTAATTTATGGTGAAATAAAGGGGATGGGTGACACATGTACGGGGAGGATTATTATGAATTAAATTATTGAACAATAAATTAAATGGGATTTTGGGAAAGTAAATGACTTAGAAAATCTATATAAAGGAGAGAGGAGGAGGATGATGGATGGGTTCTGTTAGGCGTAACGTTATGCTGCAAGATTTTAGACTTGACTGACTTAGCTTGTGGGAGTTGGGATACCCATCTCGGTGAGGAGTGGTAGCTTGTCCTTGCAATGCGAGCTGGGAGCTATCTGATCTCTGGTTTAGTGTGTGTGGCCCCTTTGCGGCTTGAGGGGCTAAGGGGGAAGAAGATTACCCCTAGCATTGGCTGGGAGGTACCGATGAAGTCTCATCGATCAACAAGAAAGAGTTGCACAGAGCACACGGGACAACAACTCAGAGCAGGCTACTTGAGCTACGGTACGCTTCCTTTATTTCTGCATGATAGATTATTAGTATAACTTTATGGTTTTAGTTTTGTATGTTTCATTGGGTAAAGAAAATGATGGACATGGCATTTTAATTGATGACTAAATTTCCCCCATAGCCTTAAGCTCGTTGTTGATTGATTTCCTTCGATTTCGATTCCCTGCATGTTGTGACTGTCCTATGGTCTTGTTTATTTATGCTGAGTTTGCGCTTCGTAATTATCCCTCATCCCTATCTCATCAGTCCTTGCCTGGGCAGTCGGCTAGGAGCCAGAGGCCCTGATCGATGGTCATCACTTCGGTGTTAATAGACCTATAGATCATAATTCCTTGCCTTTCTATGCAAGGATGATGAGCGAAGGATGTTCATGCCAGCCGTCTACTCCTGTTGTATGCTCTCAGCTGATTGATGGTCATTGCGGCTTCTCGCAATTGAAAATCTCTGTGTGTTTCTCCTCATCCTTCTATGCCTTTTAATTGTTGAATCTTGGATAAACCCCTGAGACTGGATGCCAACCTATGCGCCTTCTTGTGATTGTTTACTTCTGTGTTTTTTGGTGGTTTATTTTTCTGCGTTTTCCTGTGATGGACTATCTCTGAGTTTTGAACTCTTTACTTATCCTTTACACTGTCGAATCACCATGATTCTCGTGGCTCATTACCCAGATTTTCCTTTACGATTTCTTGGCCTTTATCACAACTATTTTACTTGGAAGCTAGTCGTTTTCACATAGCGTTTTCACCTAGCAGTAGCGTTCAATTTTTTTCACTTAGAGTCTGCTATCATTTTACCCAATTTATTACATAGATGTTGCATGCATCTACTTTTGTTTTACATAGTTCGAACTATTTTTCCCAAACTCTTTTCATAGCATTTGCTACCAAAGGTTAGCGAATCTACATAGATGACAATTTATTTTCACCCAAAGAAACTAATTAAATGTAATCGTTATAGCATTTAAATATAGTGAATCTTGAACAACAAGTCTACCTAGATGTGATTCTACCCAGCAACTCCGATTATTTTAATTTCCCTACACAATCAATCTATTTAGAATGTAATTTTATCTGGAGTTTTAAATTATTCTTTAAAAAAAAAGGGAAAATTTACAGCGAATTTCCTGGCAGAGACGTAATATTTTGGAGTATTAAAATACCTCTTAAATATCACTACAGTGATTGTCTGAGATTTACTTACCACATTTTTATTGCATTAATAGAGTCATTTACTCTGTGTTTTTCTTAGAGTAACTGGTTCACCTATTTAATTGAATACCTGGATGGATTGGCCATGAATTTCACTTAGATACAGTATCATTACCAGGAGGCAACGAATTTAATTGATCAACACCGTTTTGTAGCAGCGATTATGATTGTGTCTAGGCAACGACTGTGACTATACCTTGGTGGCATTATGCGACTGCGTTTTAGTTGAGATTTTGGGTTGCTATGTAAACATTGTGTTGTAAGGACTAATAATATCAAAGTTTAGCGAATAGAAGGGTGTTGGTCGATGATTTTATATGCCCTATGAGACTACAAGTTGAATGCATATCTAATACTACCGAATCCTTTCCCTTGTTTTGTTAATGTACCCAGATTTTCCTGCGATTTCATATCAATTTATGTCATCTCTATCATTAGTTTCTCTGAAAATTTTTGTGTATACCGAATGCTAAGTTACCCATATCTTTGGACAATGAATAATTGTGCATTGTTGTGTATGACAACGATTTCCCCTGGCGAATTTGATGGTGAAATTCATTTCTTGTTAGCTACTCTTAAGATGTGTTTCCTTATATGACTTACACAACAACCATCATAATGCTTTGCACAACAATTATGGATGGTGTATCAGTATTGAAGACATTAGCATATTGACAATGATTAATATGCATTATTTAATGATTTTATTAATCAGGTATTGAGTTGGTACGTAACGATTTAATAAATATACGATTTTGAGTGATAGTCGTTGAGCGTTACCATTATTGGACAGTGATAAATAAATTTTTATTTAAGCTCTAGTTAATTATACAGGAAGTGTGTATTTATTTCATGTCAGTGATATCATTATAAACCCGCATTATCCGGATAATAGATGGCAATGTGTATATATTTATATTAAATTTTAGACAACTTGATAATAGACAACAACCTCAGTAATAGTCACCCATCGACAGCTAGATTGTGGTTGATAGAAGTTTCCCTTAATTCATATTCGTTATTCAACGACACGATGTTAGATAGGACCTCTTGGGAAGTAATTTATTTTTCGTGATATTGATTGCAGAAATTTTATTTCTGGTGTGACAGAGTTAATTTAGATAGTGATTTATTTTGATAGAAATTTGTAGACATAAATTTTATGGACAACGTATATTCGATTTCACTTATTGATTGGTCTGCGATATCATAGTGTTGACAGACTGCGTGATCACTCATTTAATCTCTATCCCTCTAATGTAACTAATGCGGGACCTCGATGTCATGGCTAGGCAATGTTTCTTTTGATAGTATTGATGGACACAATTTATTTTGACAGCCCCTTAATGAGTTCAGGGCAGCGAATTCTTTGGTTATTTAGAAAAATTGTTGGACAAAGTTGAAAATGTTGGATTAGTAGAACTGTAGATATTCTTGCGCAAGATTAATGTTTGAGAGACTAGTAGTCTTATCAACTAAAACCTTTAATAGCTAACAAGGATTGGCGATTATGCTCCTTGCACCTTAGGGTGAGCTAGAAGGGGTGGTTGGTCTTAGTCGCTTCACCTTAAAGGTTTCCTTGTGGAAAGCAAGCATCCTCTCGTCATTCGTACAATTTAATTCGAGTGATGTCATCTTGTGTCCTATCGACTTGTTGTTGGGGTGTGGGGGTTTCATCTTCTTGTCAGTTGTTTTGGTCTCCTAGAACATTGGTTTGTATTGATTCTATGGTCCAAATACGATAGGTTGCACCAAGTTTATTGTCACTCCTATCACCTGGCGATGGCATGATTCCTGATGAGTGGATCATTGTGTGCCCTAATGGCCAGTTCAGAATGGTAACCCAGCCTTAGTCTGCGCTTCCCGATGTGGGCGTTGTACATTGAGATTGATGTTGGCACTTGGTTTTAACGCCTTTACGTAGTTGGTCTTGCACGCCATAAAGGTTTCCAATTACTGGTCGTCAAGCTGTTGTGTCAGGTTGGTCGATCTTGTCCTTTAGCTCGTAGGCGTTGTCTTGCTTATGTTAGGAGGGTAGTCATTTCTATCTTGATTACACATGTCTCGCCCAGCAGCTCGCTATTCTAGTGTGTTGAGTCATGGTTTTCGTTGCCTTCCTGCCTAAAAACAAAAAACAGAAAACAAATCGCTTGTTTTCGTAACATTTGGGGATGTTACATATGGTATCAGAGCCAGGTTCAACCCTGGGACCGTGGATCACCTTGATTGCCACAACAATAAACCCTTGAGTTTAAAACTTGCGCTAACTAAAAGACTTAGTGTGTCCTTGTGGTGATCTCAATTAGAGGATGCCACAGAGGTTCACAACATAGTGCCATGGAAGGAGGGGTGACGCCTCCCGAGGAGCCCGCCCCCTCAGAGTCTGACCCCCCCCAAGAGGAAGAACTAGTCCTTGGGTTGGATTCGATTGTTGTAAGGGGTGATGATCATCTAACCAGGGTCCTTCTAGAGGTGGTCAGAGGACATGACTCACCTTCTATACTGATATGAGGCCAGGGCACCCGTACCCCTGAGGGTCCACAACGTGCCCAATCAGTACCATTAGTTTTCACTGTGAACTTGAAAAGGTCATATTTCCCGAGTTCTTTGGTTCCCAGGACAGTGCATCCACCGAGTCTTGGTTGGAGAATAAGTCAAGGTGATTTCACTTCATGACTATACCTCCAACATGAAGGTCTGCAGGGTGGTCTTTCAAATTAAGTGGAGCGCTCTTCTATGGTGGAAGATGCTCCTGCCACTTTTAAACATGGTCATCGAAGAAATGTCATGGGAATGGTTTGAGGAACGATTCCACGAGATGTATATTCTGAGGAATTAATTGAGTGTCAACTCAATGAGTTCAAATGCCTTACAACAATAGGGTCTCCATACGGTGCCCGAGTACAAGGCCCGTTTTTGGAGCTGCTTCAGTACTCTCCACACCAAATTACCTAGAAACTTAAGGTCAAGGAGTTCGAGTTTGGCCTTATTGTTAGAATTCATCTTCTACTTTGGGTACCAAGAATACTAGACCAAATAAAGTGTGTTGGATTATGGGGAGCCACATTACAAGCTTCACTGCCTAGAGGAAGGGGTCACAACTTCTAGATCATTCGGACCCACTACCGTCAGAGTTTTTGGGCAAGGCCCATCAAATTCTTGCAGCGGTGAATAACTGCCAGGAAGAGCACTAGTCGACTGCGCTTGAGACGTCAAGTACCATCATTGACTAGACCGTTAGTAATTGATAGATCCTAGTTCTACCAAGAGTTTCATTTATGGTGTCGTGCTAAAAAGGATTTAGTTAAAGGCAGTCAAACAGAATGAGTTTATCTTTGTAGAGATGGCTTTGGGATCCAAACAGAAGGTTGGAGGAAAGGTTACAGGTTGTACCCTTAACCTAGAATATTTTGTCACCAGGGCCAACTTGTACATCACGATCTTAGGATCTTATGACAGTATGGACTGGTTGGAATCACATGAGGCGATACTCAACTGTAAGACGAGACAGTTGAGATTGGTCGATGATGAGGGACAAAGATGCATGATTGTAAGTCAAAACCATGGAGTTTCCATGAGGTTCATCTCTTCCTTGCAGCTATGGAAGAGCATGCGCAAGGGACGTAATCTTATTATATCCTTGTGTTAAATGAAAAAGGAGTAGCAGAATGTCTAGAACACTACCACTGGTGAGAGAGTTTGCAGACATATTTCCATAGGAGTTACCTGGGATGCCGTCGGAGAGGGAATTGGAGTTTACCTTAGACCTAAAATCAGGGACTGAACCAATACCGAGAACGCCTTATCGTATGTTGACCCCATAATTACAGGAGTTGATAATGCAATTGAAGGAGTTGTTGGACCTGGGACTTAGATGTCCGAGTGTGCCACCATGGGGTGCGCCTGCTAATTTCATATGAAAGAGGGATGGGTCATGGAGACTCTACATTTACATCCTTCAATTGAACAAGGCAATGATCAAGAATCATTATCCATTGCCAAGGGTTCATGATCTATTTGATTAGATGAAGGGTGTGATGGTGTTCTCAAAAATCGATTTTCGATCAAGGTATTACCAATTATGGATCCAGGAGGATGACATCACTAAGACCTCCTTTAAGACAAGGTTTGGGCACTGCGAGTTTATTGTTTTACCATTTGGACTGACAAACACCCCAAGGGTATTTATGATTTGGATGAACGAGGTGTTCTACAAGTACTTGGACAAGCTCGTCCAAGTATTCATTGACGATATTTTGATTTACTCTCAGACGATAGAGGAACATGACGAGCACTAGTGCTTGGTACTACAGTGTCTACAAGAGCATAAATTATATGGGAAGTTGTCCAAATGCTCGTTTCATCAATCAAAGATTCACTACTTAGGGCACGTCATCTCCAATGAAGGTATTGTTGTGGATCCAACAAAGGTCAAGGCAATTATGGAATGGCCTGCGTCGATGAATGTATTGGAAGTGTGTAGCTTCATGGGTTTAGCAGGATACTATCGATGGCTCATCGATGGATTTTCGAAGATAGAAAACCCAATTACAGAGTTATAGTAGAAGAACAAAAAGGTTGTTGGGACCGAGAAATGCTCAGAGGCATTTTGGAGGATCAAGGAGTTGTTGACAACAACACTGATACTAAAGTTCCCTGACATGGACACAGACTTCTTGGTATGCACTGACACATCCAACGAAGGCTTAGGAAGAGTCTTGATGCAAGAGGATCGAGTGATCGCTTACATCTGGAGGAAGATGAGAAGGAAGACATAGTCAAGGAAACTATGAGACGCACGATTTGGAGTTGTTAGCCTTTATATATTCCTCGAAGGTTTGGAGACACTACCTTGTTGGGTGAAAATTTGAACTAAGGACAGAGCACTGTGGACTACAACACATCTTTATGCAAAGCGACCTGAATGTGTGACAATGACATTGGTTGGAAATGCTTAGCGAGTACAATTTTGAGATTTCTTACATAAAAGGAACATGGAACCAAGTGGCAGATGCATTGAGTCGAAGACCACGCATCTTTTGGTGTTGCCTCTTCAGATGGATCTACGTGAAAATATTCTAACTTTACAGCATGAAAATGACTGGTACAGAGAGGTCGAAGATTTTATCGGACAAAACACAATGATGGTACCAAGATTTGAATGATTTACATTGACGACGATGGATTATTGAGATTTAAAAAAATTGGATTTACATACCACCGAACGACGAGTTGAGGAGCTTGATCCTGAATGAGGCTCATAGAGCAGTATACGTGGCTCACTCGGGAGTCACGAAGATGAGGGCGGACCTTAAAACCCTTATTGTTCTAGAAAGGAATGAAGGTAGACATAGTCAATTATGTGGCCAGGTGTCTAGAATGTCAGCAGGTAAAGGCTGAACATAGACATCCAACAGGGTTACTACAACCACACGCTATTCTGGAATTGAAATGGGAGGTTATTTCGATGGATATTATTGTTGGATTTCCACTGACGACAAGGAGACACAACTCGATTTTTGTGGTAGTAGACACTCTGACAAAGAGTTCTCATTTTATTCTTGTGCATATGACGTATCAGGCACCTGACATAGCTAGAGTTTCATCAGTGATATTGGGAGGCTACATGGCATACCTAAGAGAATTATATCTGATCGAGGATCGGTGTTATTGGATGATTTAGACTAGTTTCCAAGAGGCCTAGGGAACCCAACTTAACTTTAGTACTGCGTATCACCTAGAGACTGACGGGAAAACTGAACGAACAAACTAGACCTTAGATGATATGTTGTGCATGTACGTGATGGACCAATGGAAGCATGGGGAAGAATTCTTGCCACTGGTATAATTCTCTTACAACAACCATTACCAAAACACCATTAATATGGTGCCTTTCGATTTCCTTTATGGGGGACCATGTCGGACACCTTGAGTTGGGATCGGATTGAGGATAGGGTCCTTGTGCGACCGGAAACGATCCAAGAATTGGAATATTAAATGCAAACCGTAAGACAAAGGATCAAGGAAGTGTAGGATCAGAAAAATAGTTATGTCAATGCATGTCATGTCAACCGTAGTTGTGATGTGGTGATCGAGTATTTTTGTGGTGAAACCGCATAAGAGTTCGATCAAGTTCAAAAAAGGGGCTAAACTAACTCCTAGGTTCATGGGATACTATGATATTGTGGAAAAGAGAGGCCCATGGCCTAATGACTATCCTTGCCTAATTCTTGAGGCATATGCACGATGTCTTACATGTCTCTGTTTGAGACAATATGATTAGTGATCCTACACATGTTTGACTTGAGCACCTTGAGGACGTCAGATGAAGGTGTGCTCACGACTGAGTCGATCCTCATCCTGGATCATCACTTTTGACAACTACAGCGTTGAACAGTAGATCAGGTCAAGGTCCAGTGGGACAACTATAGTCTGCACTCGGCGACCTGGGAGTACGCATATGATATGCGTCAACAATTTCAATTTATGTTTGATAGATAGACTTACGACACTGTGATACACATGATTCGACACTTATATACTGTGAAACTTTGGGACGAATTTTAGACCAAGAGGGGGTGTATGTAACATCCCGCTCTTGCGCTTGCTGAGAAAACTTATTCTGTGAGGACACTTGCTTGCAAGTGATCCAGATTATTATACCATTGACTGTTGTTTATTATTATGAGGCATTATGGATGTGATATATTTTATTTTTCTATATTGACTTAGAGCGATGTTATTGACTCGGTTCTCCTAAGTGTACAAGATTTGGACCTCAAGGATGTTGAGGCATCGAGGAAACCCTTGGACTCTGGATCGAGTCAAGTAGTGAACTATTGGGGTTTGATTGTTGTATATATATGACATATGCGCATTTGATTAGATGTTATGATTATGGATTTTGTTCTTACATGATTCATTGATGATGCAGGCCGATGATAGCTTGCCGACTAGACTCACATGTGAAGTAGAGGGGCCATGCATGAATACTAGAGACGTTGAGGGAGAGGTGTGGACAACAGCCCTGCCACAGCCTACTAGCACTCCTGTCGTGGCTCAAACTATAGGTTAACGAATACCTAGTTCGAGAAGACCCACGATGTCGTGAGGGCAGACTGCAACAGTCGCTCACGATGATTCTAAGGGGCACGCAATAAGGAAGGGGCCTTATTCCATAGAGGTCGTTAGTCTCCCACAAGATCACCTGGTGGAGTATTGACTCCAGGGGTTTTTGATGTCTACCAAGTTAGTCAAGAGGCGAGTGGCACCCTTGGAGCATGGAGTGCGTCTTGAAGGGCACGTCACACAAGAAAAAAAAAAAGAGGAGTGTGGCACCCTTGGATCACATAGTGCATCCTGAAGGGCACGTCGTGCAAGGGAAACAGATTAAGTCAAGTGTCACCCTTGGAGCACCTAATGCATCCTGAAGGGCACGTCACATTGTTAATTAATAAATGGATAAACCTAGATGGCCTTAGGATGAATAGTGTGATAAGAAAGATTTAAAACATTTCCCCTAATAAAATGTCACCCAACCTAGGAAAATAAAGTATAGGTCTAAGAGATACTTGTGATACAAATTTTTATCTATTTATATAAAAATAAAAATAAAAATAAAAATAAATAAATAATAATGATATCATCATGAATCGTGTGATGAGAAGGGGGTAAGTAATTCATTTAATTTATAAAAATCTTTTGGGGGATAAAATTTAAAAAGGGGGAAAAAGGGGAAATAATTGTTTTGTCACTTATGCTAATTAAAATTTATTAATTAAAAAGGAAAAAGGGAAAAAGTTAATTTTCTACACCTTCCAATCTGATTTTTAAAGGAAAAGGGAAAGAGGGAAATTTAAAAGAATTATGAAACTAGGAAAAAACAGGAAACATAAAAAGAAAGGGGAAACAGAAGGAAAAAGCAGAAAGTCTAACTTAGTAGGGTATCTAGCATTTAAGAACTTTCTAAATTAAACTCAACTAGTAAATTAGTAAGGGGGAAAGTCATTAAAATGAGTAAGGGAATATGGGGACACCTAGGAGCGATTCTAGGAATGCTTTTAGGTGGGTAAGGGAAATAGGAGTAATTAATTAATTAATGAAATTAATTTATGGTGAAATAAAGGGAATGGGTGACACATGTACGAGGAGGATTATTATGAATTAAATTATTGAACAATAAATTAAATGGGATTTTGGGAAAGTAAATGACTTAGAAAATCTATATAAAGGAGGGAGGAGGAGGAGGATGGATGGGTTCTGTTAGGTGTAACGTTACACTGCAGGATTTTAGACTTGACTGACTTAGCTTGTGGGAGTTGGGATACCCAGCTCGGCGAGGAGTGGTAACTCAGCCTTGCGAGGCGATATGGGAGCTATCTGATCTCTGGTTTAGTGTGCGTGGACCCTTTGTGGCTTGGGGGGCTAAGGGGGAAGAAGAGTACCAATAGCGTTGGCTGGGAGGTACTGTTGAAGTCTCATCAGTCGACAAGCAGGAGCCGCACAGAGCGCACTGGACAACAAATCAGAGCGGGCTACTTGAGTTACGGTACACTTCATTTATTTCTTCATGATAGATTATTAGTATACTTTACGCTTTTAGTTCTATATGTTTCATTGGGTAAAGAAAATGATTGACTTAGCATTTTAATTGATGACCGAATTTCCCCCATAGCCTTAAGCTCATTGTTGATTGATTTCATTGGCTTTCGATTCCCTGCATGTTGTGACCATCCTATGGTCTTGTTGATTTATGTTGAGTTTTCGCTTCGTAATTCTCCCTCGTCCCTATCTCATCAGTCCTCGCCTATGCAGTCGACCAGGAGTCGGATCGACAGTCGTCACTTCGGTGTTAATATCCCTATAGATCCTAATGCCCTGCCTTTTTGTGCGAGGATGATGAGCAAAGGATGTTCCTGCTAGTCGTCTACTCCTGTTGTATTCTCTCAACTAATTGATGGTCAATGTGCCTTCTCACGATTGAAAATATCTGTGTGTTGTTCCTCGTCCTTCTCTGCATTTTAATTGTTGAATCTTGGATAAACCCCTGAGACTAGATGCCAACCTCTACGCCTTCTTGTGATCGTTTACTTCTGCATTTTCTAGTGGTTTATTTTTCTATGTTTTCCTGTGATGGAATATCTCCGAGTTTTGAAGTCTTTACTCAGCCTTTACACTGCCGAATCACCATGATTCTCATGGATCATTACCTAGATTTTCCTTTACGATTTCTTAGCCTTTATCACAACGATTTTACTTGGAAGCTAGTCGTTTTCACATAACGTTTTCACCTAGCAGTAGCATTCATTTTTTTTACTTAGAGTCTACTATTGTTTTACCCAAATCCTTACCCAATTTATTACATAGTTGTTGCATGAATCTACTTTCGTTTTACATAGTTCGAACCATTTTTCCCAAACTCTTTTCATAGTGTTTGTTATCGAAGGTTAGCGAATCTACATAGATGACAATTTTTTTTTTTTTTTTTTATACTAGGGGAATCGGTAACAACGGAGTATCGTACTCGCGTGACACGGGGTTGAATCCTGTCGGCTGCCTTATAAACCCTAGGGAGAAACGCACATCCCGCAAGCACGCCCTCCGAGTAAATCGGGGTGAGAATCGACCTTGAGACCTCATTTTACATAGTTCCTTCCATTTACACGGCACTTGCCAATCGGTCTACACCCCTGCGGGCACATAGATGACAATTTATTTTCACCTAGAGAAACTAATTAAATGTAATCATTATAGCATTTAAATATAGTGAATCTTGAACAACAAGTCTACCTAGATGTGATTCTACCCAATAGCTCTGATTATTGTAATTTCCCTACACAGTCAGTCTATTTAGATGTAATTTTATCTGGAGTTTTAAATTCTTCTTTAAAAAAAAAAAGGGAAAATTTACAGCGAATTTGCTGGCAGAGATGTAATGTTTTGGAGTATTAAAATCCCTCTTAAATATCACTACAGTGATTGTCTGAGATTTACTTACAAAATTTTTATTGCGTTAATATAGTCATTTACTCTACGTTTTTCTTAGAGTAACTGGTTCTCCTATTTAATTGAATACCTGGATGACTTGGCCACGAATTTCACTTAGATACAGTATCATTACCAGGAGGCAGTGAATTTAATTGATCAACAACATTTTGTAGCAACGATTATGACTGTGTCTGGGAAACGATTGTGACTATACCTTGGTCGCATTATGTGACTGCATTTTAGTTGAGATTTTGGGTGGTTGTGAATTATGCTTTAAGGACTTATAATCTCAAAGGTTATCGAATAGAATGGTGTTGGTTGACGATTTTATATGCCCTGTGAGACTGCAAGTTGAATTCTTATCTACAACTACTGAATCCTTGCCTGCGTTTTGTTAATGTACCCAGGTTTTTCTACAATTTCATATCAATTTATGTCATCTCTATCATTGGTTGCTCTGCAAATTTTTGCATATACTGAATTCTAAGCTACCCATATCTTTGGACAATGAATAATTGTGTGTTGTTGTGTATGACAACGATTTCCCCTAGTGAATTTGATGGAGAAATTCATTTCTTGTTTGCTACTCTTAAGTTGTGTTTCTTTCTATGACTTACACAACAACCATCATAATTCTTTGCACAACAATTATGGATGGCGTATCAGTATTGAATACATTAGCATATTGACAGTGATTAATATGAATTATTTAATGATTTCATTAATCAAGTATTGAGTTGGTACGAAACGATTTAATAAATATATGATTTTGAGTGATAGTCGTTGAGAGTTACCATTATTGGACAATGATAAATAAATTTTTATTTAAGATCTAGTTAATTATACAGGAAGTGGGTATTTATTTCATGTCAGCGGTATCATTATAAACCCACATTATCTGGATAATAGATGACAATGTGTATATATTTATATTAACTTTTAGACAGCTTGATAATAGACAATAACCTCAGTAATAGTCACCCATCGATAGCTATATTGTGGCTGACAACAATTTCCCTTAATTCATATCCATTAGTCAGGGACGCGATGTTAGATAGGACCTCTTGGGAAGTAATTTATTTTTCATGATATTGATTGCAACAATTTTATTTCTGGTGTGACAGAGTTAATTTAGATACGATTTCTTTTGATAGAAATTTGTAGAAATAAATTTTATGGACAACGTATTTTTCCTATACCTTGTTAGGCATGCATACCCCTAGTAACTTATCGATAAAATCTAGACATAGACCTAGGTGATAAGGGGGAGCATGCGAGATTCCCAGATACCCTAGTTATAAACTTTGAGGGGGGATAGATCCTGTAGGTGAGCGATGCATACTCACTTGGCCAATTTGGCTAGATCTATTCATGGGAAAGCCCAAGTAAAAATTAAAAGAGGGAATGTTAGGTTAAACTTGACTCAATAAAAGAGTCAAAGTTGTTATATGAATAGTAGTGGTTTTGGGAACATGTTTTTGGTGACTTGTGGTTTTAGATCCCATGGATTGCATGTTATGAAAGAATTTAAAAGGATGGCAATACTCTATTGAAATGTGTTGAGATTTGAGTGGTGAAGGCTCACTTATCTAAGGCTAGGAGGTTGGTCGGCTTGGCCAGGTTTGGTAAAGGTACTAATAGATATATTAGCAAGTTTTTCCTGGTTTGGGTTTTCCAAGATAAATCTCATGCATGATTTATTTATTTATTTATATGTTCTTGGTTGATTATTTTATTTCTATCGCATGTTTTATTTCCTTTCGGTAATCCATATCAATCAATATAGATTGATATCACACTTCTTGGTTATAATAATTCAAAGTTTGATTGACTCTCAATTCGCCACCCCAACCTAAAAGAAGAATCAATCCTTTACTATAATGATTGCAGAATTTCAACACAAGTGCTCAACTATATAGTTTCTTCTTAGTTTCATCCATTTAACTTGGAAGTTGAAGAGGAACCAAATGCATATTCAAGAATAAAATTACAATTCAACACTTTCAAAATGGCATCTATTTTCCATCAATACAAAGGTACAAACCATAAAGAGAAATTATTTCAATATTGATATGTTAAATGTGATCATATTGGCATGAAAAATATTCACAACTCGTCCAATATATAAATAGTTTATGGAGTTTTATCCATGCCTATGGATTTCGGGGAGATCTAGGTATACCACTCTTTGCACTCACGATTACTAGGCTTGTCCAACAAAACATTTCCCAAACTTGACTTTTTAAATTAGAGGATGAAAGAAAAAATCCCCAACTTATTTGAAACCAACATAGTGTATATATTAATTGACCTTTGTACACACATGGTTTACCACAAATCACCACAATGATTTTACAAAAAAAAAGAGAAATTTAAATATAACCCTTCACATGCGATCCATAATTTAACTTGAATCCATTTACTAATTATGGATTCACAATGTAGATAAGATTGGAATAATTATGGTTTATACCAAAATTACACTAGACACATATTTTTGTAGCATCCTTACTACCTTGTCTCAAACAAGAAAACATAGACTACCAACAAGCACATATGTCCAATAGACCCTAGGCTAAAGGAAAATTGATTCCACATAGTTTGTGAAAATTAATCGTATACCAGTGTGGTAGGCTAAATTAGTTTCACACTTTCATTGAGTGCTCAACTGTATATTGCAAACATTTTCAAAATCATCTCTACATTTGGTCTCTAAGTAGGTTACAACTTAGTAGCACTCAAATAGTTGTGATGAGTAAAGTTAGAAAATTAGCTAGGATTTTGTTTACATTGTGTTCAAAAGCCAAGAGTATATGGAAAATATGAAGTGAACGCAAAATCATCTAGGAAATTCCATGAAGTCAAATTTCAACCAATTTTCTAGGTTTTTATGATAGGAGAATGTCGTGTGTTTTGAGCCTACTTAGAAAATTGGTTTTATGTGTTTTAAGTCTAAATTGAAAATGGATGTTATGACTAGAATATGATATGAATGTTGATGAATATATACAGCCTGAGTGGGCCTAGTGGTTAAGAACATGTGTTTCCTCTTAAGAGGTCACAGGATCAAATCCAGAGGGGGGTAGGGTATGTATACCTTCGTAGACTTTACCAGTCAAATCGTTGGGCAGAGGGGAGTCCCTTGTCCCACAAACAAGGGGGTCTCATACACCAATTTGGTGTACTGGCTTGGCCGTGACCTTAAAAATATATTAATATTAATATTATTATTATTATTATTATTATTATTATTATTATCTGTTTTAAGCTTAAACTGAAAATCTATCTTATGTATTTTGTGTTTAAACCAATATATGTGTTCATAATGAGTCATTAATTTTAGAGAGTTGATAACACCATTGTCTGCCCAAAATCAGTGATTTCCACTAGGGTATGCCAACCTATATTATTAATCCAATTGTTCTTTTTCTATGCTAGCAGATTGTTAAAGAGGTTTGTTTTTGCATATTTCATTTCCTAGTACTCCTATTTTTTTATAATGACTAGACATGGCATGTCCTATGACCTGATGGCCATGTCACTTATGCATGGAGAAGAATGTGATACATCATTCCAAATTGCATATTATAACGAAAACTATAATTTACAATTTTTAGGTCTAACTTTATATGCACTAGACAATTTTATTGACTCATTGTACCCAATAGTTAACATTTATGATTAGTGGGTGGTTTTGCACCCTATAGTTCTGAGGAATAATCTATACCCAACATTTATTACAAAGTTATGTTTCTTTTAAACTTTTTATAAGACAACAACAATATAATGGATAAAAGTGAACTATCTTCATTGGAAAAGGGTCCTTTTGGGTACAAAAGGATGATTAGAGAGGATTCATGCATGGAATGTGACCTATCAATATTCTTATACTTTCAGATTTATTGATGCACAAAATTATGTTCCCTCCTATTCAACAACATCCTATGATGAACTAGTTTGAAGAATCCTTTGAAGTTTTCCTTTTATAATTGATGAAT
Source organism: Picea engelmannii (assembly GCA_009831015.1). NCBI lineage: Eukaryota > Viridiplantae > Streptophyta > Pinopsida > Pinales > Pinaceae > Picea > Picea engelmannii. The sequence continues at coordinate 526,749 of ML779360.1, forward strand.
TAGTAATAAAGAATCTATAATAGAAGTGGTAGAGAAAATATTAGTATATTCTCAACTTGATAGAATTGGTCATCATGATCATCAAATATAAGAACTTTGTGGTGAAATATCACCAAAAATAATAGAGATATATGCAAGAGTGTACAGTAAGAACCATGACAAACACAACTCTTAATGCTTGCAGTGTTGCCGGAAGGAGGGAAAAATTATGTTTCTTTTTACAAACATGTAAAATGAGTATGTTATAGTCTAATGAATATATTTTTCTATTATTATTATATATGGTTTCATACTTTATTAAAAAATCCACCAATAATTCACAATTTTTTATAATTTAGTAAAATATTTTCCAAGACTTTACAAGGTTTTATAATTCAGTGAAAGATTCGTCGAGATTTTACAATTTTATAGTTCAGTGAATGGTTCTCCAAGACTTTACAAGATTATATAATTCTGTAAAAGATTCACCAAATATATATATATATATATATATATATATATATATTATTGATCAAATAGCCCTCCAATTTTCCTATGTATCATGGGAATTCTCCCATTTTTTATACAATAAATTTGGGGGGGTTCTTAAAATTTTCATTGATTACAAGTGAATGGGGTTTTTGCAACAATTTCATATATTCATAAAATATAACAAGGGTAACACTAATAAGTTGGTATACATGATTTCAGGGCCACCCACATCCAAGATTACAAATTTGGTAAATATTATGCACATGTAACCTTTTACCCATGATGTATACAAAGAGGCATACACAGAATATGAGGACTTTAAGGAGGTGTTTCAATAGCTACAGGGAAAAAATTGTGTAAAAGAAGGTGACAGTAAGGTTGTCTATCATCTCTAAAATGGGTTACTCTACAATATATACAAGTTTTGTGTTCCTAAAGGTGAAATATTCTATCTTATCAAAGAGGCTCACACCTCCAAGGTTGTAGGAAATTTTGGTGTTGGCAAGACAATTGCCAATTTACAAAGGTATGTGTATTGGCCCAGAGTGTAATAAGATGTAGCATAATGTATTAGACGATGCATGATTTATTGTACCAACAAGCCCAGTAATAGAAATCAAGGTCTATGCCATCCCTTACATGTACCCACTCTACCTTGCAAAATCATTTCCATGGATTTTTTGGGTGGTTTTCCAACAACGAGGAATGGACATGACTATCTATTTGTGGTATTTTATAGGTTAAGATGTGCATTCTCATGCCTTGTAAAAAGACCATCAAATGACAAGAAGCAACAAATATTTTCTTTGAATAGGTATGGGTGCACTTTGGGATACCAAGGAGCATAATCTCAAGTAGGGATACTAGATTTCTCAGTGCCTTTTCGACTACACTTTGGAAGAATATGGACATGAATTTGAATATATATACAACATTCCATCCACAAAAATATGGTCAAACAGAAGTAGTCAATGAGACTTTGTTTTAAATTTTGATGGGTCACAATTAGAAGCATCTAGAGACCTAGGATGAAAATCTGATGTACATTCAACACTCTTATAATAGATAAGTCCATACTTATACTAGTAATTCCCCTTTTGAAACTTTCTTTGGTTATTTCCTGCCTTCACCCTTGGATGTTGTTTATGTATATCAATGGGTAGTGAGGGAAGAAATCACAGGAGAAGCATTGAAAGTAGAGAATTTTGTTGAAAATATTAGGCAAATCCATTTGCAATTATAGGAGATGTTGAAGAAGTCATAGAAAATGTACAAGGAATTCCATGATCAACACAAAATAGAGAAATCATTCAAAGTGGAAGATAGAGTTTGGTTACAACTAAACAAGGAAAGGCTATAGGGTCCTAGTAAGAATATCAGTGTCTACGATATGTCCCTTTTGAGGTATTGGAGAAGGTGGGTTATAATTTCTACATACTTAGTTTACCCCCATATATGCACATTTACTCAGTAGTGAATGTGGAGAATCTGAAACTCTATGAGCCTGCCATGTTGGATCAATAAACTGAGGAGCAAGTCCTAGCTACCATAGAGGAATTATCACAAAAACTCATGTAGAGTTAGAAAAAGATATATTTTTGCATAACAAAATAAATAACAGACTGAATACAATAACACGGAGATACGGAGAACAACAACAAATATCCAATGAACAATAACTTCTATTGAATAAAAAAAATAGGCTGAAATTGTAAAACTGCAGAACTGAAACAACTTGCTCGAATGGTGGTAGCTATATTTGAGAAGAGATGTGGTTGCTACGTGCATCTGTCTAAGAAGAATGATTACAATGAGGCTCCAAAGGAATTTTTAACATTAATCATGAATTTCAAAACCCTGTACATCCAAAAACCCAACCCTAGGAGATGAAACACCAAAATTTATGTGGGCAACGATAGGTAAGTTGGTACCTCAACTTCCCAGGGTCGTAACTTTTGCATACGACCTCTGTTTTAGGCGTGTCATAGATCGTTGGAAAGGTATTTTCAAGAAATACTCATTATGTTATAAAATTTTAACTCCATCTATAGTTTGATTATGGAAAGCCAAAAAACATTGTTTAGGGCCCCAAAACGGCCCTAGAAGTACATAAAGATGTACTAACATGAAAATTTCCAAAATACGCCAGTTGGAATAGGTGGGAGGCCACCAATATCCACCTGGATGTTGTGTAGGTCTCTAGGATAGCCCCATAAGTTAATAACTCATAATTAAAATAAATTTCATCATTACAGAGAAATGTGCTAAAAAAACTGTCAAGAGGATCCAGTGGGTGGCCACCAATATCCACTTGGATCAGTCCTCCCCTCTTAGGAAGAAATGGTCTCCATTGTGTTGAGTGCCCCCATCAGGTGAGGAAATTTCTGTTGAATTTTTCTCTGGGTGAGCCACTTTCCTTGGTGAAGGAGCTTCCCTTCCTTGACAACCCGATAAATTTGGATCCTCTACTGGTGAGTTCCCTTGACCTGTGTGTCCACTATTTTATTAGTGTATTTTTGTTCCATGCATTCAAGGTTGAGATGTATTGTTTTCAATTGTTCTGTGATCTTCGAGGTGTCCAATAATGGTGGAAAATATGGCCGAAGGAGGTTCACATTGAACACTGGGTCAATCCAAGGAAGGGGGGAATGTTGATCTCAAAAGCATTGTCACCCACAACCTTGGTGATAGTGGAAGGCCCATAGTGAAGTGGACGGAGCTTCTCATGGGGCCGTGTAAAGCCTTCTTTTTGTAAATGTAACCATACCTTGTCTCCCACCTGAAACGTGTGCGGTACCTAGTGTTGATCATGGCTCTACTTATACTTAGCATTGGATTTCTGCAAAATCTCATGAACCTGTTGGCGGATGTGTTGAATCGACTCAATGAATCTGGTGGCTTTATTGGTCTTAGAATGAACATGGGAAGATTTTGTTTGTGTAGTTGCAAGAGGTAGCGCAACGTCAATGGGACCCACGTTTTGGAATCCCAACCCCTCCTAAAATGGGTTATGCCTAGTGGAGCTATGGAGAGCCTAGTTGTAGTTGTGTTGAACATAGGGAAGAATCTCATCCTATGTACATGGATTCTTAGAGTTATACATGCACAGGATGTGCACAATCATCCAATTGATGACCTATGTTTGGCCATCGGTTTGAGGGTGGAAGGAAGTGGATTTTGTGAGCTTGGTGTCCAACAGTGACCAGAGACTCGACCAAAATGTGTTGAAGAAACTGATGTCCCAATCAGAGATGATGGTCTGTGGTATCCCAAAATGGACCCACCCTCATTAGAAGAATATATTGGAAGTATCTTTCGTTATGATGCTCTTCTTGCATGTTGTGAGAATGGCCATCTTTGAAAACCAATCAACCACCATAAATACACAATCATTTCCCTCTTAGTGGACAGAAGGCCAGACATGTAATCCATCAAGATAGATTACCAAGGCCTCTTGGGAGTAGGATGAGGGGTGTATAAGCCTTTATTCTTGATGGTTGTCTTGGAAATGGAATAGGCAGTGCAAGATCTGATATACTTGTTGACAACCTGTCAAAGTTTTTTCCAATAAAAATGTTTCTATAGAACAACCACTATTTTCTCCACGCCAAAATGTTATTCCATCTGACTATAGTAGGCCTCCAAAATTAGATTTGAACGCTCACTTGTAGGAACATGGAGGTGGCCTATATGGCATAACAGTCTATCCTGAATGTGAAAATCGGTGACATTCACGCCTATACCCAAGACTTGATGGGTGGTGGAAAAATTAGGACCTTACTGATAAATTTGGGGCCACTAAGATGCCTCATGCCCATAGGAATGGAGCACGGTGATGAGTTCAACCATGGGAGGTTGGCTAAGGTAGTCAACGACATGATTTGTGTTCCCTGTCTTATACTTGATGTTGAGATGGAACTACTACAGGTATGTGGACCACTTCTGATGGCAATCATTTTGCATCTTCCCCTATATATTTATGAACTGCAGAGGCTTGTGATCAATGTGGATGATTGTCTCTTTTCCCAAAATGTAATGTTTTCATTGACAGTGGGCCTACACAATGGAATACATTTCCTTATCATATGTGGGGTATTTCTCGACAATATATGAGAGTGTCTCACTATGGTATGCTACTAGATGACCGTGTTGAGTGAGAACTACTCCTACAACATAGTTGGATGCATCAGTCTCAATATCAAATGGTTGTTGCAGATCGGGTAAGGAGAGTACTGGAGCTGAGCACAAGCGATGCTTCAGATCATCAAATTCTCATTGTTGTGCCTTCCCCCATGCGAAATTTTCCTTTCCACCTCCCTTGGTCACTTGGATGAGGGCCCATGTAATATGGGAGAATCCCAACATGAACAGTCGGTAGAAGTTGGCATGTCCCAAGAAGCTCTGAAGCTCGGTTAGTGTGGTCAGGGCTGGCCAGTCACAAATGACTTGGATCTTAGTTGGATCCACATGTACCCCATTCTCATCAACAATGTATCCCAAGTATTGGACCATGTTCATTCCAAAGGATCATTTTTCCAAGTTGGCATATAAATTGTGTTGTCATAGAGAGCTCAAAACCTGTTGAATATGATCCATGTTCTCTTCCCAAGTTCTGTTGAATATGAGGATGTCATCCAGATATACCACCACAAAAGAGTTGGTGAAGGGTATCAATACATCATCCATCAACCTCATGAAATTTTCTAGTGCATTTGTTAAGCCAAAGGGCATCACCATCCATTCGAAGAGACCTTCTTTAGATTTGAAAGTTGTCTTCCATACATCAGTTGGTTCGATGGGAACCTAGTGGTATCCATACTTTAGGTCAATTTTTCTGAAGAAATTTCCCCCCTTGAGTTGGCCAAGAAGGTCATCAATTCATGGAATTGGGTATCAGTGCCTGACTGTGATATTGTTTAATGCTTTGTAATCAATGCAAATCTGCCATGTCCTATATTTCTTTTGCACCAGTACAATCAGGCTTCCATAAGGGGAGGATTTGGGTCTGGTGTGCCCCTTTTTAAGAAGCTCTTGGATTTAATTCTTGATTTTTCCATTTTCCATCAACGAGTGATGATATATTGGTCCATTCGATAGAGGTTCACTGTGGGTTATATCAATTAGATGCTTGACATGGCAGTGTGTCGGTGCCCCAATGGGTGAGGAGAATATGTCTATGTACTCTTCCAGAATCCCATCCACTTTCTTCTACTACAAAGAGAGGCTCTCCGTATAGGTCACAGATGTGGCGAGAACCTTCTGCTTACAGTGAGAATGAATCACAAAGAAGATGAAATTCCAAGTCTGTGAAATGACCTTACTACATTGCTTAGCAGAGATTAAAGAAATAACAGTAGGAGGTGATACTTATGGTATCATGTACAATTGTCTACCCAAAGTAATAATAACATTATAGGGTCTAGACTCATACACAACATGTCGCTTCCACAAATATGGTTTTCCTAAAAGAACATCACAAAATTCAAGGGGAGAAATATCACACAATACTTCGTCTTTGAAGGGCTTGATGTCATAGGGAAGATGACACTATTGGTTGACATGAATATTCTTCCTTGGTGAATCCAATAGATGGTGTAGGGTTGCAAGTGTGGTGTCATCAACAAGTCCAACCACTTGATGAACTCTATTGAGATCAGGTTCTTCTAACTTCTTCTATCGATAATTAAATGAAGTGGAGCCCCCTTTACCCACATTTATGAGTGAAAGAGGTGTTCCCCTTCCTCTAGTTCTTATGGTTCACTTGGATGTACTTTGGTGGTAGTGACAGTGGCACTGGGTTTGACATCGATAATCCTCTTCCCTCCTTCTGTATTTTATTCAGAGTCTAAATCTTCCTTTGACTCATAAGCTTTCATCTCAGCCACTAGTGATGGCTTGGAGTGACATTCATCGGTGTTGTACCAAGAGACTTTATGGTATTCACACCACTTTCCTATGTCCTTCGACTTCTCATTACCTTTCTTGGGTTACATCTTGGACTGGTTTTCCTGAGAGTGGTCATATTTTCTCTATCCCTTGTTTTATGGGTGGGGGCCACCTTTTCCCTACTTTGGCTGTGAGGAGTTTGTAGATCCAAACTCTCGCCTCTTCTACTTAAATATATGCTCAATCTTGACAGCATATCTATAAGTCACACCTAATGATGTGATGTCCAAAGAATCCATTTATATTTGAATGTATCTATGCAGATAGCCACATTATTTGAGCACCAAATGTCGTTCAGAGTCTTTGATACCCAATTTGGTGCGCAGGGTATGGAAAATGTTGGTGAAATATCATACTATATGGTCCCTTTCTTGACACAGCGTGGTCCATCTTGTGTACTGGTCCTCATAACTTCCAACAGGGTAGTACTTTTCTTTAATGTTGTCCCTAAAGGAATCCCATGTGGGTGTGACCACAAATATTGCAGATTCATCTATGGCCCTTTTCTCAGAGTAAGTATCCCATCGGTCCTTAACATGGGGGATGGCCTTGAGGAATGCAAAAGTAATCTTTTCCCTATCATAAAAATTGTGGACCAAAAAATACCCTTCGAGAAGATTCAACCATTTATCTACAACATTTGCATCTATCAGTCCTTCAAATAATGGAATATCAAAATTTACTTGTACCTTTAAGGGGGTTGCATGGTTGTTTGGTGAAGATGTGTCTCCTGTGTGCAACCATCGAAGGATTTGTGCAAAATTGACCATCATTTTGTTCCTTAATCGTGAAAGGGATTCATCAAGCAACAATTTAAAAGTATCTCATTCTCCATCATATTTATTCTCATCCCCCATGAGTTTTTTTTGGGCTCGACACATTCGATCTTGCAAAGGCTCGACTGGTTTGAGTCCCAACTTCTTGTACCCAGATCTTGTCAAGGAAATGCATGAAGAAAAATAAATGAAGAGCAGACCTCTATGATACCACTGATCCAGGTTTATGAGAGGAATGAAATAAAAAATAGATTGATTACAATAAAAAAGAGATTCATAGAAAAACAATAGATATCCAGTGAACAATAACTTCTATTAAATAAATAAAATAGGTTGAAACTATAAAACTGTAGAACTGAAACAACTTGCTTGAATGGTGGTATCTATCTCTGAGAACATATGTGGTTGTTATGTGCATACGTTTGAGCAGAATTGTTACAATGAGGCTCCAGAGGCCTTTTTAAAATTACTCATGAATTCCAAAACCCTAGACATCCAAAAACCTAACCCTAGGAGATAAAACGCCAAAAGTTATGTGGGCCTCGATGGGTAAGTTGGTACCTTAACTTCCCGGGGTCGTAAATTTTGCATACAACCTTTGTTTTTGGCGTGTGATAGCCTGTTGGAAAGGTATTTTTGAGAAATAAACATTATCTCATAAAAATTTGACTCCATCTATAGTTTGACTATGGAAATCAAAAAAACAAAAAATTGTTTAGGGCCCCAAAATGACCCTGGAACTACAGAAAGATGTATTGACATGAAAAATTCCAAAATAATCCAGTTGGAATAGGTGGGCGGCCACCAATATCAACCTAGATTCTATGTAGGGCTTCAAGATAGCCTCAGAAGTGAAGAATCCACAATCACAAATAAATGTCATCATTACAAAGAAACGTGCTGAAAAAACTGTCAAGAGGAGCCAGTGGGTGGCCACCAATATTCTCCTGGATCATGAAATTTGGCAGATTGTGTTGAAAGGACAACTTATAGTTAAGGAAAAATGGTACTCCATGGAGAAGGTAGAGGAAACATTTCCTCACCTAATTCAATAAAATATTTTTGGGAAAAAAATCCTCCCAAAATAGGGAGGTATGGTCCAATTTGGATCATTGCATAATTTTTCATCTATATTGGTACTTTATGGGTGGAAAAATTGGAGGAATTGGCTTGCAAGTCCCATTTTAGTGGTAAGTCCTAATACATAAATTTGGGGTTTGGAACCTTCCAATTCCATTTCAGGGCATCAAATAGAATTTTTTGGGGTAAAAATTTTTCAATCATGACTCCCATCCACTTGATGTCATTCTACATATCGAGACATTTCCAATAGTGCAAAAAAAAACTCAATTGGAGCTCGCATGTATAAGTTATTCCTCTTGAAAGTTGATATACCTTCTTGACCACCATGGTATGAGTGGATGCCACATCAACCCTCACTACTCACAAATTCGGGGTTACCCACAAGTGGAATTTCAAGAATATTCTAGAATTCCAAAAGCTTATCACTAATTAAGGGTTGAGGATGCAAAAACCCTAACCCTAAAGGGTTATCGAGCTATGTTAAATATTGGTTCACTGGGAAGAGAAGGCGTTCCATTATTTTGTATTGTACTTGCTCCATGGAGTGAGATTTGAGAGCATAAAAAAGTAAGAAGAAGATTCTTTAGTATCCATTTAGGTCGCGAAGTCATAGGAAAATCCATAATGAGTGCTCCTTTCTTTCTATTTTCATTTTCATAACCGAAGAAAAGAGAGAAGAGCCTATGCCTCACCTCCTTGTTTGATTTTCTCATGAATCGGATTTCCCAAGATATATCTTGTGTTAATTTGTGTGGATGGTGTGTATATTTTCCTTTTCTTTCATTTTCATATTCAATTATTTTCAAAAATTTGAGTAATAAGCTAGTAATAATTAATCTTGGATCTAAGGAAATAAATTGCATGACCTAAGATTTCATAATATTACAAGATCTATTGTGATGAACTGTTCTAGTGGAATATCCACATAATCTTACCGATCATATTGGTATTAGATTATTTTTCTTTGGACTATTTGTGGAAATTTGTAGGATCTAGGAGTTATCTTAAGAAGGAAGTTGTAGAACCCTAGCCATGCCAGTTGAGTCTGTTCATAAGAAGCCTCGCGATGTAGTGAAAGAGATATTTTTGAGATTGGAAGACAAATATTTTGATATCTCTCATAATATGGCTCTCTTCGTGGCAGTGCTAGCGAACACGTTTGTACCTTTTGGGGAGGTTTCTAACTCTAACTCAAAAGATAGATTGGATGAGAAATCAGTAGATAGTGAAGACCCAAAAAATGAGTTGAGAAAAGGGCCCGAGAAAGAGAAACCAAGTTTCAGTGTGATCACTCCTTCACAACCTCTATTCAAAATGGAAGTGAAAGTGAACATCAAGCCCTACCAAGGTGAGATCAATGTTGTTAACTTGAATCATTGGTTGCAATAAGTACATTTTAGTGTCCATAATATAGATGAAGAGAAAAAGATTTCATTTTCCCAAATAAAACTAGAGGGTCATGTACTAACCTAGTGGTAAATCCACACATAGACACTTAGGATGGAGGGTAATCCACCAGTAACTAAGTTGGAGGATTATAATACCATCATCAAGTATCAGTTCTATCCTACTGGGTATGTACAGGACTAATAGAGTTGTTGGAATCACTTCAGTAAGAGACAAGGGAAAAGTGTGCAAGAGTACACCATCAAATTCAATAAGATAGAGATCATGTTGCGTGTCTCTCCTAAGAACCTAGATGTATTCGTCAAGTATCTAGGGGGCCTACATAGTCATTTTTGAAAGTATTTGATGCTATTCAAACCAAGGACCATTGATGAGGCATGTGTGCAAGCACAATATATGGAGAACATAGGCCATAAGATAGGAAAACCAAGTGGTTCTAAACAAAAAGACCACCAATATGCTTCCAAGGAGGGGAAGAAGAAGTGGAAAGGAAAAGAAAAGAAGACAAAAACCATTAAACATAAGTGCAAGGATCCAAACAACCACTTCAACAATTGCAATATTGATGGTCACAATGAAGATAATTTTTGGAAGATACATCTAGATTTGAATCCAAAGAACCATAAGAAGGATGCCAGTAAGAAGAACCTGCTAGGAAAGGATTTGGGAAACCAAGTAGAGAGAATATTGGATGTGTATGAGAATATTATTTGTACTTTAGTGCAAAAGGAGGTGAATATGAGTAGCCTTCATCATAAGGAAGAGAAGGATATAAAAAACCATTATGTATTAAGATACAGGTCAAAAAGCCCAAGGTATATGTTCTATTCAATTTGGGTTCATAAGCCAATATCATAACATATGATCTATTCATCAATCTTGGGTTGCAGGTTCATTATAATCCTACAATCCCATATCCATTGGGATAAGTGAATAAGGATGCAAACATAAAAGTCACTAAATGGTGTAAGACCGAGTTTTCTATAAGTGGAACTAGATGTAGTACCCCTTAATTTGTGTAGTGTAGTGTTTGCAAGCCCCTAGATGTATACAAAGGATGTGATATTTTGTGGAGAGAAAACCAATATTTTTTAATTAAGGATAGAAGGTCTTACATCATCAATGAGCACAAAGGAAAGTCAAACATCTCTCTGGTAATTGTTAACCAATAGAAAAGGTTGATCGATTCTATTAAGAATTATGTTTTTTTTTTTAAGAGAGAATTAGGTAGGGGGGAATTTGTAAGAGTAAAGGAATCCCTAGAGGGATGTACCAAAGTATAGAAAAAATATCTAGAGGATTTGTTTCAAGAATACAGGGATTTTTCTAGGGGCCTAAAGGGATTCAACCTAAGAGTTAAGTGGAGAACAAGATACAGTGATTTCCTGACTCCCCATTAACAAATATTGGTTTGTATAGAGAGTCTGTTTTTGAAGTAGGTGAAGTGAAGAAATAATTGTAGTAGTTGTGAATGTGTATCAACTATAAATATTTGAAAAATATCACACTCAATAATCAATACCCTCTTCCCAATATTGATGATTTGTTAGGTTAGTTGTAGCAAGCCAAGTACTTTACCAAGTTGGATCTCAAATAGAGATACCACTAGGTATGTGTTAAAGAATAAGACACCTGGAAGACTACCTTCAAGACAAGGAAATATTTGTATGAATGGTTGGTCATGCCTTTTGGTTTATGTAATGCACCAACTACATTTATGTGATTGATGAATGTTGTATTGAGTCCCTATTTATATTTATTTGTAATAGTGTATTTGGATGACATATTGGTTTATAGATCTACTTGGAAGGAGCACATATCACATCTAATGTAGGTGTTATAGACTTTAAAAAATCATCAGTTGTTGGAAAACCTTAATAAATGTGAGTTTTTTTAGAATTCATTGGTTTATTTGGGGTATGTGATCGATGGAGGGGAACTCAAGGTAGATCTCACAAAGATGGAGGCCATCATGAAGTGGCCAATTCCTACTAATGTCATTGAAGTTAGAAAATTTGTTGGGGTAGAAAAAGTCTAGGGAATTTCACAACATATTTTTCAACAATAGATGTGCCACTCCACACCATAATATCTAGTGGTAAGAATTTCTAGTGGGAAAAGAATCAGAAAAAATATTTCAACAAGCTAAAACAAAATATATGTCAAGCACCAGTTCTCGCATTGTCTAACTTGAAAAATCCTTTTGAAGTGGAGACATATGCAAGTGGGTATGATATGGGAGCAGTTTTGATGCAATAAGGTAAGATGGCATGCTACCTTTATGAGATGTTTCATGGGGGAGTTTTTGTTAGGTTAAACTTGACTCAGTGAAAGAGTCAAAGTGTTAGGTGAAAAATAGTGGTTTTGAGCACATGGTATTGATGATACGTGGTATTTCATGTAATGAAGCCTTTAAATAGGCTTAGGAGACTTCATTGTAATGTGTCAGGATGTGAGCAATGAAGGCTCACGTGGTCGGGGCTAGGAGGTTGGTCATATTGGTCTGGTTTGGCCAAGGGACTGTTGAGTCTCCATTTTGACACTTCTATTATCCTCTATATAAGTCTATTTTACCTATGATATGTGTATATGATTGACCATTTCCTCCACAAACCTACTTTGTGACCTTGTCCATGTGCATAGAGAGGTAACCTATGTTAAAGCATGATTTGTTTGATTTTCTTAATTAAATTAGATTAAATGGTTGATTATGTATGCTCCTAATTACTTTGACTCTTAATTAAGTAGCTCCATCTGGTACTCCACTAATCTAGTACTGCAACAATCGCTTGATCCGATACTCTGCTGGATCTGGTACCTTGCTTGATCCGGTACCGATATTCCTCCTAATCTGGTACTCTGTAGTGATCTGGTACTACCAGTTTAGTGCCTATTCTGGTACGAGAACAACGCTTCTTCTGATACCACTAGCTTAATGCCTCATCTGGTACCACCATCTCAACGCCTCATCCAGCCTCGTGCCGATTCTGGTACTACCTTTGCACTGGTTTGGTACCCATAGTCAAGATTGTGCTCATCCGGTACTAAACTTCTGTCTACAGGATTTACATGTTGAATGAGTATGATGGTGGTGATTCCAAAAAGTTAGTTTGATAGAAGTATCTTGAGGTAGTTTTGGAGATTACGATAGACTTCATCACTCATGCACTTCGTGTCATGAGGATGAAGTCCATCCATAGAGATACGATATGAATTACGAATTGTAATATTTTGAAACCATTTGATAATTATCCTCAAAACTTGGTTATAACGGCTCACCTTATTTAAAATGGATGATGTGTAGATGATAGGGAGTAAGTAGAAAGTAAAGGATGATACACATTGTTATACTGAATGAAACACTGAACTGTTGATTCAATCGGTCAATTGAAGGAATACAAATGATATTTTGTGCAATTGATGAGCATGAGTAAAGCATTTTAGTCTACAATTTATTTATAGGTACCTTGTTGTTTTAGGAAGGGCCCACCACCCCAACCACTGTAAACCTCCATGTACATGTCTTTGTGTGTTGTAAGTCAATTGTGTGAGTGTGAACACTTAATAGTTGTGTGTTGTAAATGATTTTAAATGCATTTTAAGTACAATATAGATTTATTTGATTTTGAATCAGTGTGAGTAAATGGTTATACATTGAACAGAGTAGATAATTCTATTTCCATTTCTATAGATTGATATTTAATTGATAAGAGTTTGATAGATGTGTTGGATTATTAAGTAAGAAAATGTTATTGTTTTGAATTTATTATTGTGGTATTCTTTAGTAGTTACGGGAACCATAAGACTTAATCTCTCACCTTCATGCTCCATGTAATGAAGTCTCTCAATCATATTGATTGTTTTTTGTATTAAATAAGGTTTGATTGGAATTGATAGAGTTATGATTGATTTTTTTTCTAAGAGTGAATAAAGTGGATTGTTGATTACTGTTTCAATTGCTATAAGAAGCAAGATCTAAGTTCATCTCTTCATTTCATGAGCTTGTAATGACTGGCTTGTCATCTAAGCAAGAACCTTTCCAATTGAGTGTTTGTTTGAGATTTTTGTTATAAGATTTATATTTTGAGTTTGAAGTTGTGTGAAATGTTCAGATATTCTAGAAACAGAGTGTTATGTTATTAATTATTTCCTGATTGAGCTAGACACAATAGACATAGATAAGTTACCTGTCTTAGGCACATATAGTGTAACAACTCTTTTGATTACGAATCCTGGATTGACATATAAATGAGTGCAATATACTAAGCATATAAATACACCAACATATTGGCGACATTGTCGGGGAGTTGTAAACGGTAATAGGTATCATTTTGAGTTTGATTGGTTGGATGAGTTTGGATTGGATTTAAGGACAATCTGAGGGCAGAGAGAATATGGTAAGATGAGAGGTAAGAAATTGCGCATCCACTTTGGTGGGGTTGCTTGAAAGTCATGTTGTCCTCTAACATTTACTAGTTAAAAGTTTGTATTTGATTAGTATTAGAGTTTATTCTTTTTATGAGTAGGTATAGGGATAATAAAGGTAGATTTATTGCTTCCAAAATTTCATAAAAATTAGAAAAAAAAACAACAAGAACCCCCTCTCCCCCCCACACTAATTCAACTAAAATTCGTGCAGGAACAATTCTCAGAGGAGAAAGTTCAAAGGAAGCAATTGAAACAACAACCAAAGGCACTAAATCCGAAGCCATTATTCAAATTGAAAGAATAATACAACAAGCAAGATGGGAAGCACTGGTGACCCCATCATAACAAGGAGTTGGAAAAGAGACAAAGGTAGTGATAGAGGAAGTTGCATCTGCCATTGGGGAAACACACAAGGTATTGAAACAGTTAGATATACCAAACAATACAGTGGTTGAACCATCACTTAGTGGGGAAACATCACCAACACCCTACAAAGTGTTATGTGGATACATGGCATATGAAGAGGGAAATGAAAACAATGAAACAGAGACATTTGGATTCCCAATATTAGACATCACCAGAGATGTTTCTATGAAGAATATTCCATTGTCCTCACTGCCTCACTTACATGGTATGTCAACAAAATATCCTGATTCATTTTTGTTTGAATTTGATATACTAGGTAGCAGTTATAATTACACTGATAATGCACAAAAACTAAAAGCCTTTCTAGCCTGTAATGCCCAATTTATATATAAATATCGTTATCAAAAATTTAATTTCTTAACTAAGGCAATACCTATTCATCATAATATTGATATTCATACCAACGACTTCAGGAATTTAGATTCATCAAATATTAAAGACTTCATAGCAGAATAAAATAAATGCATAATTTAACAGGTTACCTCGTTCTGATGCTAAGTTCCGTTGCCAGCTGCCTTGCTACTGCTGCTCTCCTGCTACCTACTACAAGTCCAGTCCTGTTGCAAACACAGAAAAATTGCCCAAAACTATTGTCCACCCTGCTAGCTAGGAAAACGACCTAGATCCAGGATATCTACAGATATCCTGGCCCTCCGAGCCCAAAACCTCCAGCAACCCCGGTCCACTGTGTCAATCCCAAACACAAAATTCCTCCCTTGTCCAATACTCAGAGTTCTCCCAAACTCATGACCAACTTACCCCGTAGAATGATCCCTCCTCCAAACTCCTTCCCCCCCCTTATTCCTCCTTCACCGCCTTCCCTTCATTAACTTCCCCACCAAATACCTTATCGTATTATTAAATACCTTATCCATTCATTTAAATATCCTATCCATTCATTAAATTTCTTATATCTTCTCGAGATTCTTATGTGATCCTTTCTTGTATACGTAACTTAATTTAAATGTTATATTTTATTCTCCACCTTTATTTAATACTTAATTAATTAATGAATTAATTAATATTTAAATGAATCATTAACCATCATG
>ML779360.1:548980-615131 GCA_009831015.1 Picea engelmannii
AAGATTTAACAAAGTCACTCTTTAAAAGGACAGACTATTGCCCAGTCTCTCGAGCCCACTCAATTCCTTCCCATGCAATAATGATAAGAATATCCAAAATAAATCTTCCTTCAATAAAACTCGTTTACTCCTTGCAAACTGTCTTGGTTACCAACAATTGAATACTCCTAGCAAGGGTTTCGGCTAGTATTTTACAAGAGGCATTTGGTAAGGTAATGGGATGTCACCCAAC
This sequence comes from Picea engelmannii, assembly GCA_009831015.1. Taxonomy (NCBI): domain Eukaryota; kingdom Viridiplantae; phylum Streptophyta; class Pinopsida; order Pinales; family Pinaceae; genus Picea; species Picea engelmannii. The sequence continues at coordinate 549,213 of ML779360.1, forward strand.
CATAAAATCCATTTTAACACCTTTAGAAATGAGTTTTATGAACCCAACATTAACCCATTCCTACATACCATTGTTGACAAATGTAGCTCAAACAAGAACTTCTTGCACAGGCTTCCATATGAACGTGCAGTCAATATTTGTTGAATATGAAATAACTTATCGTTTACCAACCTCAATAACCTAAGGGAGTACTTCATTCATATTATTAACAGGGCATAACTTTCCATCATTTATTTATTTATTTATGTATGTAGCTCACTGTGCAGAGAGCACCACGTACATTCATCGGCATAAACATTTTCAAAATCAAGACTGTACTAGCACATCCTAACCAAGCATTCACATACTGTATCCAAAACAGAAAGCACAATAACATATATTAACATATATTGCGAGGCTCATATTATTAACGCTAATCAAATTAAATATAAATTTAAACATTTAAAGATTAATCGCCGAATATAATGGTTAGTTTTAACATTAAACAAGATTTGTTGTAGTTTATGTTTAAATTTAAACAACCAAATGGAGGAATAAATGGCGCACGGGCTAAGTCGGCAGTGGGCTTGCATGTAGCCCACGTGTCTCTCACTTCCATTCTCGGGAATAAAATATTGGCCTACTACTTTAAACCCTAACCGAACCCTAATAGTTCATTTGTTTGTTTGTTTTTTCTCGTTTTCTATCCATAAGGTAGCCTCACCCTACCTCTGCCGCCATGGTTGTTTGTTTACCGGTTGCAGGTGCTAGCTTTGGCTTGTGTGTTTTCTGTTTGTTTGTGGAGTGGTGCTAGCACGCGCTTGTGTGTTTCCTTGTCTTCAAAGAAACAGGATTTTATGTGCCCTGTATATGTATTGTCTATACCTAGATCTGGTTTTGGTTTACTTTTTTTTTTTTCTTTTTCAATGGGATTCCTACACATTTATTCCATCCAATGACCCAATTTGAATCCTTGTTCTCACCTTTTTCAAAAAAATTCTGTTTTCTTTCAATAACAGATGAAGACTTTGAATATGCTAGCCTGCATTGCAAGATATTACCTCCATTTAAAGATTCACTGTGAGCTCGCTCCAGCATAGTTTGCTTGTCACGAGGAGTTGAATCTTCACAGCTGGGATTAGAAACAGTCCCCGTATTCACGTCTCCATTCCACCCTTCAGTGCTCAATTTTACTGAATCCTTCTTTCGTTTAGTCATCTCTCCACCACTATTAGTAATCGTATTCAAGTGATGTCGATTTCAGCGCTTGCGTGTTTGCTGTAGGTGCGAGAACAGGCGCCGACTCTTTTTCGTTGTAAGCTCAAAATTCATTGTGTCGAGTGGCTCGCCTGTATCCTCCGAATCTCTGGGCTAATAAATTGTTATCTGTTACTGTTTTTTTTGGTCTTTGGGATATTCACGTCCCCTAATTATCTTTCATTGGTACTAACCCTAGGCCTCTTTGCAGTTGCATTTTCATTTGCATTTGATTCCATGAGTGAACAGAGACCTTTTCTCCGGACTCCTTCAGTGAACAGACCCATGGCTCTTGGTTCTGAAGGCTTGGAGAATGGCCCTCGACTATTATTATCTCTTTTCATTTCCTTATGCTTTTATCAGTGTTGCGTTAGATCTTTATCAAATGGGTTTTGTTTCGCTGCCTAAATTTCAGAGTTGAAAGATTTCTCTGTTCTGTCGGTTTTTGTTTTCCAGTTCATGACCAAGATATTTTAGCATTTGAGGGTTTAGTATATAATAGTTGTAGTTCGTTGTAGTTCGTAGTTTGTAGGGTTTAGCATTTGAGGGTTTAATCTCCTTATTTATTTTCTTGTTGCATAGGTGGGCGGTGGCCAAGGTTTACCCTAGATGTCATGGACTCTGGGAGCTTGCTTGAGCTTCACGCTCTCTATCTAATTCTAGGCATACATAATAGTTGTATGTGTGCATCTTTGTTCACATATTAGGAAATATGCTACTTCTAAAAGAACTGTTTATAGATATATTACTATATTTTGAAGTAAGCTAGGGTTTTGTTTTGGGTTGCTTGCAGGGTTATAGTTCTTTCTTTTCATTAATCTTTCTGAGATTATGTATTATACAGTAGTTAAATGTATTTCTAAGGCTGCTTTCCTGTAACTTTTCATTCCTCTTCCTCGTTAGTGCCCATTTTCTCTTTGCTTTTTGAAATTAAATAGGAAACAACCAGTGGACTTGTTATTGATTGCAAAGATCCTTCTGAGTTGTTCGTTGTTGTTGTTATTTTACCATTACTAAATGTCAAGCCCATATATATATTATTCAATGAAACAAGATATAATCCGAACATATTTTTTTTTAAAATTAAGTTTGTTTCTTTGTTTTCATATTTAGAATTCTGACCCATCTAATGCTTCCTTTATGATGTCTTTCTTGGTCCTTTGCAGGTGAAAGTTGTTCCAAGTAAACAGGTGGTTTGGTGGATAAAACCAAAGATGGGAGGATGAAACAGCTCCACTCCTCCCTGCTACACCTTAAGCTATCCCATATTTCTTATTAGTGGAAACTTCAGGGTTTTCTGGGTTGTTTCCAGTTTATTTTTAGGATTTTCTGACTTATTTCTGGGTTGATTCTAAGTAGGTGGGTAGGCCCTTGGTTCCATATTTGAACTAGGGCTCTGATACCAAATGTAATGCCCAATTTATATATAAATATCATTATCAGCAATTTAATTTCTTAACTAAGACAATACCTATTCAGCATAATATTGATATTCATACCAGCGACTTCAGGAATTTAGATTCATCAAATATTAAAGACTTCATAGCAGAATAAAATAAATGCATAATTTAACAGGTTACCTTGTTCTGATGCTAAGTTCCATTGCCAGCTGCCTTGCTATTGTTGCTCTCCTGCTACCTGCTACAAGTCCAGTCCTATTGCAAACACAGAAAAATTGCCCAAAACTATTGTCCACCCTGCCAACTAGGAAAACAACCTAGCTCCAAGATATCTATGGATATCTTGGCCCTCTGAGCCCAAAACCTCCAGCAACCCCGGTACACTGTGTCAATCCCAAACACAAAATTCCTCCCTGGTCCAATACTCAGAGTTCTCCCAAACTCATGACCAACTTACCCCATAGAATGATCCCTCCTCCAAACTCCTTTCCCCCCCTTATTCCTCCTTCACCGCCTTCCCTTCATTAACTCCCCCACCAAATACCTTATCGCATTATTAAATACTTTATCCATTCATTTAAATATCTTATCCATTCATTAAATTTCTTATATCTTCTCGGGATTCTTATGTGATCCTTTCTTGTATACGTAACTTAATTTAAATGTTATATTTTATTCTCCACCTTTATTTAATACTTAATTAATGAATGAATGAATTAATATTTAAATGAATCATTAACCATCATGACTAACTCATTAATAATAATAAATTAGAATTGTTATTTTAAGACATAAATGTATTTTAGCTAATATTTTAGTATTATATTATTAAATTAATTATACTTAATCCTCAAGGGTCGTTACACAGCCACACTAAAAGACTCAGCATTAAGATGGTTTATGAGCCTAGGAGAACACACTATCTTATCTTGGGATGGTATGAAGGAGACTTTCCTCCATAAATATCAAGATTACTGCAGACCTAGGTATGCTAGGAATGACATATTTAAAATGCAACAATCTGAAGAAGAAAGTTTGGAAGATTACCTAGAAAGGTTCCTATACAACTACCAAAAGACAAAGAAATTTTCCTTAAACAAAGCCATAGTTAGGACCATATTCCTAAAAGGTGTGAGGGATGACTGCATTGAAGTACTAAACCTCATGAGTTCTGGATATGTGTACCAAAATCCATTTGTAGACATTGCAGAGTACTGTAAAAGATACTCCCGCAGTCAAGCCAAAAAAGGAAAAAGTGTAAGGGATCCTATAAACAGAATTACTAAACCCACACTAGGAGGTGTTACTAGGATTTAATTGGGGAATCTACTAGAAAAATTCAAAATAGACATCCTAATCACCATCAACTCCCAACTTGATACCATTAAAATTAAAAGAAAACAAGAAGAAGAAAATGCTACTTTAGCAATTTTTTGTCCTTAGTGTAGGAAAAGGCATCCTGAAAAGGAATGACCCATTAATGTTATCAAAATTTGTGGCCTTTGTATAGAATATCACCCTACCAGTGAGTGCCCTTCTTTACCTAGAATTAAATCCATCTTCAAGGGAGGGGGAGAAACTCAGGAAACATCATATGCCCCCAAGAGGACATGGAGACAACAAAATCCCAATATGTTTGTAGAACCTACCACACAATATTCACAAAAACAATGGGTACCTCCAATGACTTATCCTCAATGGTCACCTCAACAACCACAAATCCATCCTTGGAAAAAAGGATGGAGAGGTCCTGCATATGGGAATGTTACCTTTCAGTTAGCAACCTTTCCCACCTACCCACAATACCCTTCCAATATTTATCAGTTGCTACCGGGATTTAATCCCCCTGCTCTTCCTCCAACTCCAAAACTGCAACAACAACTTGCACTGCCTATGAACCCAAATCTGCAGCAACAAATGCAAGTTGCACCTATCCCAACCCCTCCTCAGCCTACCCATATTCTTGCACAACCCATTCCTAATCCAAATAATAGACCTATGCAACCTGTACAAAATCTTGAAGTACAAACCTTCCCCACTTATGTGATAACTCTTGCTTCATTTAATGGAATTGAATTAAGATCAGGGAGGGTTTTGAATGAACCAAATCCTACTATGTTTATTCAAGAAGAAGAACAAGTAGATAATCAAGTAGTTCAAGAAGAAGAACAAATAGATAATAAAGTAGTTCAAGAAGAAGAACAAATGGATAACCAATTAGATGAAGAAAGAAGCATTCTTGTACAACAAGAAATTCCTCCTCACACTTCTCACCCAAAATAAATGCCTCAGAAAATTAATCTTCCTCCTTATCCAGAAAGGTTACTTGTGAAGAAATTTGAGGTACCTCTAGGACATAATCTAGAGACTAAACTTAGAAACATATGTGTAAATATTCCCCTACTTCAAGCCATCAAGGATATACCTATTTATTCTAATATTGTAAGGGATCTTTTCATTAAAAATCTAGGGAGGAAGAGGAAGGAGACTTCTATTATACAGGTGGTTGGACAATTATCAGAATTTATATCAGAAATTCCATCCAAATATAATGATCTAGGAAATCCAGTGGTGACCATAGATATTAACGATGTTTCTTTTCCAAAAACACTTATTGATCTAGGAGAAGCAATAAATGTTATGTCGGTTGACACCATGAAAACACTACAACTAAATCACCTAAGACCAACACAGACTTTGCTGGAATTAGCAGAAAAATCAGTCATTAGCACAACATGAAGTCTAGATGATATAATAGTTACTTTTACCTCTTGGGAATACCCTGTGAATTTTTTAGTGATTCATCCAAAATACTCCAAACTAAGACATCCAGTAGTGCTTGGCTGACCTTGGTTGGCCACTGCTGATGTGTTTATTAGTTGTTGTTGAACATGATAAGTCAACCGAGAGGGGGGGGTGAATCAGTTGTATAAAATTTCTTTCATTCTATAAGAAGATTACTTATTAATCAATAAATCATGACTTTAACATTTAACTTGCAGTAATACATTTAACCAATAAATATACAATCACATAAATGAAATAGTGACACAAGGATTTTTCATGAGGAAACCCAAAAGGGAAAAACCTCTTCTTCTTATGAATGAAAGGAAAGCTCAAACTCCTCTTTACATTCTTATTTTATCTGAGCTACAACCCAGATGAGGCTGCTACCTCTGTTTCTTCAGCACCTACTGAATGGAAGCTACAACTCCCAGATGTACAAGCACCAACTTGTACAGGAGACTTTTACAATATCCCCTTGCTCCTCCCTACCACCCTGGAATCCTTCTCGGTCACTAAGAATATGCAAACCAACTCTTATCTTCTCTGTTAAAGATTAAGAATTAAATTTTCTCCTCAAATTTTACAGAGCCATATTTCTTCCATAATCCTCTCACCCCATCTTTTCTCCTCACTGTCCCTGTATAATTTTATTTCAGATTTATCTTCATTTACAGAAACGAATTTTTATTTAGAGCTACGACTGTACCATTAATTCCATACCCACCATCTCTTCATCTCACCGAATTTCACTTATTTCTACCCCGTACATTCAGGGCATACACTCAAACCCTTAGGCTTCAAAGATGCAATTACTATAACTGAATAACTATCTTACAGTGATTATTAATGGCCAAGGCATCTAGAAGAACAAAAACCACATGATCATTTTAAGTATTTAATCTGCATCGTTAGATGTAGAGGATGGGTCTCATGCTTACTCTATATGCCCATTGGTTGTGACCACGAGCCTTTACCAAAAGGTGCTTTCGCGATTCACATATCGGAAATCCTGAGGTGAAGACATCTTTTCTCTTCATGTTGTGATCTCCAAAAAGGATCTTTAACTTGGTGCTAGCTCCTCCTTCTCACATGACCAATGGCGGTGACTACAACCTATACAAAAAGGTATTTTGACATTTCGACATTTCATCTCTTAGCGTTTTTCCATTTCAACGTTTTCACATTTCGACATTTCGGCGTTTCTTTAATGAAGTGTTTCGACACTCCAAGTCATGATCCCTGAAATGAGCTGACGTGTGTCCCTTTTGGTATTTCGACATTTGGGACTTCGTGATGTTGGAGTTTTTTCTTACCATGCAAAAATCCCAAAATAGAAATTCATGGAGTGACGTATCATAGTGACATTACATAGGATGATGTGTCATGTGTTGGTCAATATCCGATCTCCGAAATTCAAGCTAAGGGTGTTGACTCCTCTTCCAAGGCTCATTTCACATGTGACCTCAAGTTATAATCAAAGGCTCATCTCCTGGGTTCTTCGCAGTTTTGTGTTTCGGTATGTCAAGAGGCATGCTAATCTCCAAATTAGGAATCACTGTGCCTGTGAAAACTGATCCACGGTGCCTATGAAAACTAACCAACAAACTCCCCCTTTGGCATTTTAAAGTTTGACATTAATGAAAAAACCGAGTCATGTGCAAACTATGCAAACTGCCCTACTATGCAAACTGTGAAAACAAGTCCTATGCAAACTGTGCAAACTACCCTACTGTGCGAACTGTGAAAACTGCAAGCCCTGCCAAAAGTTGTCGGTCTAGACAATTTCCAATGGCACCCAAAAGTAAAAAACTTATCCTTTTTCCTCCTGCCCAACCAGCCACTGAAGTTCCTCTTTGGTTGGAGAATCCCTATGGGGAGGATGACTGTACTCAGCCCTTGTTGACACTCGAACAAGTAAAAGGAGTTCAAGATCAAACTAAAGAGCAAATCGTAAGCCTATTTTTGGATGATACAGAATTCATTGAATACCCTCAATCTTTTCCTAAATATACACATATCTCCAGCTCTAAATTTCAAGAAATATGGCACCCCTCCACCTCTACAATAGCCACCATTTCACAAGTATATCAAGGGAAATAATCAGTTGTCTAGGATGTTGAAATCAGCCCTGGAAAATCTTTGTATATCAATGCTATTTTAGAAAAAGATCAGCAACAAAAGTTCATTCAAATGATTCAAGGGAAATATGGTGCTTTTGCATGGGATTACTCCGACATGAAAGGGATCCACCCAAACACTTGTATGCATCATATTTACACTAATTACCAAATCAAACCTGCTAGGCAACCCCAAAGAAGAATGAATCCAACCTTAAAAGACATAGTGAAAGAAGAACTCCAGAAACTCATGCATGCCAATTTCATTTACCCTATATCAGATAGCAAGTGGGTATCCCCATTAGTTATTTTTCCTAAGAAAAATGGTAAATGGACGATTTGCGTGGACTTTCGAGAATTGAACAAGGATACCTACAAAGATTAATTTCCTTTTCTTTTCATATACCATGTCTTGGACACTTTGTCTGGGAAGAGGTAGTTTTCCTTCTTGGATGGGTTTAGTGGTTACAATAAGATCCAAATTTCACCAGAAGATCATGACAAAAACACATTTACTTTCCCATGGAGGACCTATGCCTATAGGGTTCTTCCTTTTGGTTTGTGTAATGCCCCTGCTACCTTTCAAAGGGTTGTCTTGGCCATTTTCTCTGATTTGACCCCATGATTGTCTAGAAGTCTACATGGATGACTTCATAGTATATGGGGATGATTTTCAGCAGGCATTGGACAATTTGGAGAAAGTATTGATTAGGTGTAAAGAAACCAACCTTTCTCTCAGTCATGAAAAATCTAGAATGATGCTCACTGAAGAAATTTTTTTAGGTCACCACATCTTCGGTACTGGAATAAGAGTAGACTCTTCCAAGATTGACATCATTTCCCAAATCAAAATCCCTATCTCACAAAGAGAAGTCAGAAGTGTTTTAGGGCATGTTGGTTACTATAGGAGGTTCATTCAAAATTTTACAAATCTAGTTGTCCCACTGTTCAAACTATTAGCAAAAGAGGCTGAATTTTGCTGGAATGAACAATGTCAAATCTCCTTTGAAATTTAAAAAACAAAGCTTTCAAGTGCCCCTATTTTGAGAGGACCAAATTGGTCTCTTCCTTTTCATATCTACACGGATGCCTCAGATACAACTTTGGGGGTTGTTTTAGGACAAAGGGAAGGCCAGATTCCATATGCTATATACTTTGTCAGTAAGAATCTTTTAGCTACTGAAGTAAATTACACTGTCACTAAAAAAGAATTATTGTCAGTAGTACATGGCATTAACAAGTTCATACACTACATAACAAGGTATGACATTTTTGTACATATCGACCATTCATCCATCAGATTTTTGATGAACAAACCTGTTACAAATGCTAGAGTGACTAGATCGTTGTTATTACTACAAGAATTCAATATCACCATTATTGATAGGCCTGGAAAAGATAATTTAGTTGTTGATTTCTTGTCTAGACTCATTCATAGGTGATAATACTACAGTAGATGACAATTTTTCAGATGAGAATCTATTTGCTATTTCTACTTACATTCCTTGGTATGTAGATGTAGCCAACTATCTTGTAATAGGAAAGCTACCTTAGAATCTGTCCTCCCAAAAAAAACAAAGAATTATCTAGCTAAGTGCCAACTACATGTGGCATGATGATTGTTTATACCAAACTAGGCTTGATTTGGTGATCAGAAGGTGTGTCCAGGAGGATGAGATGCATGATATCTTCAAAGCCTATCATGATGGTCCATGTGGATTCCATTTTGCTCATAAAAGGACGACATACAAGATCTTACAGTCTAGCTACTATTGGCCAACTATTTTCAAAGATACAACGAACTATGTGGCCAACTATGATGATTGTCAAAGGATGGGAAAACCTACTGCAGTTGATGAGATGCCCCTCCAAGCTAGGGTAGTAATTCAACCTTTTAAAAAATTGGTTTTGGATTTCATAGGACCCATTAACCTTATGTCTTTAAGGAAGAAGTACATCTTGGTCTGCACACATTATGTGACCAAATGGGTGGAAGCTAAAACTTTATATTCTGCTAATGAACAATCTATTGTAGAACTTCTCTTTGAAGAAATATTTACTTGCTTCGGTGTACATCGAGAAATAGTAACTGACCAAGGAACCCAATTCACCTCCAATTTGGTCAAAGGTCTTACTGAACAGTATAGAATCAAACATAGAAAATATTTTCCTTATCACCCTCAAGAAAATGGGCAGGTAGAATCAACTAAAAAGGTGATAGAGAATATTCTTACCAAGACTATTCAGCTGCATCACAAAGACTGGGTTTATAGGTTTCCTAAGGCCTTCTAGGCCTATAGGACAGTTTGGAGAAACACAACAGGCCATACACCTTATGAGTTGGTATATGGGAAGCAAGTGTTGCTTCCCATATAATTTCAAGTAAAAACATTCAGGACTGTCATGCAACTAGGGATGGATGTGGATGAGGCTAAAAAATAGAGGCTATTACTGTTGAATGAGATTGATGAGATCATAAAATATGCTCTTCAAACGACCACCCTTACACAAGAAAAAAGGACTAAATGGCATGACAAGAACATCAAGAAGAAGTATTTTCATTCAGGTGATTAGGCCCTCCTATATGATAGTAGGTTCAAGAATTTTAAAGTTAAATTGTCTATTTGATGGTTGGGACCCTATGAAGTTGATACATTTTATGACAATGGTTTAGTTAAGATAAATACTATTGATGAGAATCAAACTTCCTTTGTCATGAATGGACATCGATTGAAGGTTTATCAGAAGCTCTATCCAAAGAGGATTTTGTCAGACACATTCTTCAGAATTTTGAAATGCAACTGGTAAGCAAGGGGGTTTCTCCTCCTATCGATCCACCACAATAAGTTTGGTTGTGTGAATTAATTTGGATCTGTACATATTTATAAATAGGTGTGTCATTAAATAGAAATTTTGGTGTTACTAACAAAAACAAAAAGTTGATTGTATTCTCATGTAGATAAATGAATAAGGAGGACATATTCCAGGTGTAATTCTACCCCTTTATCTAGCCCTAGTAGATCATTTGTAGTTTTCTTTAAGTTTTTCAGACTCCTAAAAATTGAAAACACCAGCGAGCAATAATTGGCCTGGGCTCAACAAAAATCCATGGGACAGTAGATGGAGTTTTCTTTAAGTTTTTCAGACTCCTAAAAATTGAAAATACTGGCAAGAAAGAACTAGCCCGAGATCAAGAAAAATCCATGGGACAATACATGGATTTTTCTTTAGGTTTTTCAGACTCCTTAAAACTAAAAACACCGACGAGAATTAACTAATCTGGGCTCGAGAAAAATCCATAGAAAAATAGTAGTTAGGATTATTATTTTTATAATAAAAAGGAAGTGGCAACAGGAGCAGTGATCAGCCTAGTTCCAAAAGAGGAGGATTTTGAATCTCAACATGCGGTCATCCAACTACAAAGTACCTTCTTTTTACAGATCTTGGAGCCCATTCATTGAATTCTTTTTCCTTATTTTCGGATACTTCCGCCGAAAATTCAAAGTTTCTGTATCAAGTGTTGGTATTTGTTTCACCTACGTGGTATTTCAGTAGAATCGAATCACAGGTCCTCTTCCATAGAATCAGAAAACACCAACAACTTCTACAAAGTGTAGTCTACAAAGTTCCAGTCTATAGACCACTACCACTAGATACCTTCTCCAATTCCCCTTGAATACTAGAATACAATTTTGTGATGATCCAGTATTGGATAACATCTCTATGTTCATCCGGTACTACAAATAATGTTTTCCTCTGTGCTCATCCAGTACTGGGAAAAAACTTTATGTTCATATGGTACTTTGGGAGAAGGTCTATGTTCATCCAGTACTGGGAAAAACTCTACGTTCATCCAGTACTATAGGAGAAGATCTGTGCTCATCCGGTACTAAAGGAGAAGGCTTGTGCTAATTCGATACTGGGCACAACTCTGCATTGACCCAATACTGCAACAAATTCACCCCTATGTTCATCCAGTAGTAAGGTGATCTGGTACTGGTAATGAGGTGTTGGTAGTCCTTATCCTATACTCAAAGTTCTCGTTGCTCAATTTAAATGCTTCAAGTAATAGGAGGTATAAACTCAACATTTTTTCGTTTTATTAAGGAATTAAACTAATTATGTATTAAACAGGTGGTTACTCTTAATTATGTCACACTCCCTACCATGAACTTCTGCAAGCCCTCGTCTACATCTCATTGTGAATAAATCATTCCTATACACCCGAAATGTTGTATGAGGTAATTGTATCTTTGACATGATCAATTTCATTCCTTCCATTTATATGGTGGAGAAACGTCATAATCCCATGATCCAACATTGTGCCATACAAATGACTTAAGCCACATCTTTATGCATGTCAAACTATGATTCCGTTTTGATCATCATGACGTCAGACAATTTCATACTTGTGAGTTCCGGTTATAACGACCACATCTCTTGTCATCATTGTCCAACACTCCCGTGAACATGATCTGACGCCAACCTCCATACGAGTCTATAATTTATTCATGAATTCAACCTGTCTTAACTTGTCATCATTACCCTAGATGTGACCATTGCAATCTAATCTTAACTTATAAACGCTCATCTGATCTGGATGGCTTTTCCATCCAAATGAGCCTTATTTACCATTTTTATTGTCATGCCACCTACATTTACACTGTGATCTTGTTCCTTCATATCATTTGCATAATTTTCCTTTTTTGGTACTTCATTGCGGTCTGTGTTGATCCGATACTCAACCCTCGATCCTCTATTTCATTGCCTCATATGCCTTAAGAATTATTTTAAGATAGCATGGGGGTCTATAGGCATGAACCCGTGTTCCAGTTATATAGGGAAACACCATAATATCAAGCTTGCAGGAAGAAATTTGAATAGGCCGGTTGGGTCCCATTTCTGGAACAATTTAAAGGTTATCATGAGGGAGTCTCTCTTGATTTTGCGCAGACATATGATGGAGAAAGTGTTTATTTTGGAGATATGAAATTAACAATTTCGGAGGCCACCATAACAGAGGCTACATACCTACCTTCCTCTCAAGAAAAATACTTTAAGGGGGTGATCGTTGACAGGAAGCTTTGTCAAAATTTTCTCAGGCGAGAGCATTAGGACCCCGATTGGACTAAAGGAATTCCTCGAAGCTGCATCAAAGAAGAATATTGGATGATGCTCATTAGTTTGAAGATATTTCTCACCTATGAAGGGAGGTATGCAGTAACCTTCCTATACCATTTGAAATGTTTGTCACATTTTGAAGGAGGGCCACAAATTGATTTTCCTCACTTCCTCTGGATGAGTTTAAATAAAATGGTGAGAGGATTTAAATCATATTCCAAGAAACCCAAAACCATCCTCCATCACCATGGCCTAATGAAACTTTTGGTTGTCCATGTCTTGAGAAAACAAGGCAGTAGTTGGAAACAACTACTTCAACAAAAAATTTCTCAGGAAGGAATGTCCAAATCTGTAGAAGAACATGAAACAGAGGTACACAGTGATGGGTCCAGTAGAAAGACAAAGAAAAACAAAGGGAAGAAGTTAGGGGGTGAATAATCCATTTTTACACGTAGCTCATCCCAACCTATTGATGAATTGGATAAGGATAAGTCTATTATGGAGGAGCCCACTGCATACAAAAAGAAGAAAACCTCCCAATCTCAGAAAATAAGTCCAACCTTGATTCCAAAAACTAAAAGATAGAAAAGGAAGGACTCTAGGAAAGGTGAATGATCAGATAATGCTCCTGAAGAAACCATTGATTTATCACTAGATCCAGTTAGCAAGTTGGAAAAGGCCCATGAAATAAACATACATAGCAGGAAAATGTGTCAAAAGAAGGGTGTGCCAATAGAACAAATCCTAGAGAATCCCACTACATATAAGAAGGAGAGGCCTGCCCAATCTAAGGAACCTAGTCCAACCTCAAGTCATAAATATCAATTTCAACAAAGTGAGAGGAAAAAGAGGAAGAAAATAGGTCAACAGGAAGTTTCACATCATGTCCCCGATGCAACTATTGAGTTCCCTCAAGAATCGGTTAAGGAGTTGGAAAAGACCCCTGAAGAAGCTATTATGTTTCCTCAAGAACCGATTAGTGAGTTGGAGGAAAATCCTAAGATGACAAGTGGAAGTAAGGGGAAGATTAAAATGAGGAAGTCTCAAAATAAACAAATCTCAGAGCCTACACCTCAGTCCTCCAGAGTGGAAATGGGGAACGTTCAGCAAGGACAAAATCCAGAACCCACACTTCAGTCCTCCAAGGTGAAAATCAAATCAACACAACAGAAACAAGTTTCCATGCCTATAATTGTTATTAAAATGAATAAGAGGAAGTTGTTTGATGATACTTCCACCCCTATCAAAAAATCTGAGGAAGTCTCACTTCCTATACGAAGAACCACCAAGAGTATGGCCAAACAGATAACAGTTCCACATGTGCCTTCTCTTCCAGAAGAGCCTATTGATATTCCGACTTCTCCAGAGAAAGAAAGTGGCTATGGACCTACAATTAGTGAGACTGAGGGGTTGGTGAAAGAAACCTTGAGAGTTCTAAGAAAGGAGAAGGAATCCCAAGAGGAGGTGATTGAACAAACAACCACATCTGATCCTGACAATTCTATGAGAAAACAACAATTGATAGTGAAGATTGGGAAGCTGACAAAACATAATGAGAAGCTGGAACAAAAATTTACAGAGTACCAAGTATTGGATAGGCACATTAAGGCAGAGAATGCACAATTGAAAGAATATAACCTAAGGTTACAGGATGCACAAGAAGAGTTATCTGCTAAACTCAACAAAGGTTTACATTTGATCCAATACACCAAGGTGATTAATAAGGAACTTAGGAGCAAAGCTTTTGATCTCAACATTCTATAGCCAGATAAATGATGGGTGTTGAGGAAAAGATATGAAATGATCTTACTCAAGAATTTTCAGATTCTTATTGGCTAAAGAAAAATATATGGGAATATCACCTTATGTTCATATCCAACGAAAATAACATTCTAACTCACAAGTATTAATTACAAGTGCATAGGCTAGTTTTTTATCAACAAAAAGCTTGCTGGAAATTCACGTTTTTCTGTAATTTTTCGAACATATCAGTTGCTGAAATAAATGTTAAGATAGAAGAAAAGTCACTAATATTATAATCAAGACAGGTGAGACATAAATAAATCCTTCATTTCATTCAAATTCACCAAAGAGTCATTTTCTTTACAAAATCTCATGCAGAAACTTTGGACCAAAGTCAAACTTAGACATCCCCAATGGAACATACAAAAGGACCTCTGACAAAAAACCAAAACTGAACTCTAAAAGTTGGATCAGCTTTCCACCGATTGCTGCCCACTCAACTCTCTGAAAAACAAGTGTCTGAATGATGTGATTCAGCCCTGAATATTGATGTCTACAATAAGACCCTTAGCATGCTTCTGCTTCTATCTTTCTCTTGTTCCTCCCTTTCCTTCTTCTTTTAACAAATTAGAATTGGTTGAAGTAGTTGAACCAACTCATTAGTTAAGTTAATTAAAAGACTCAACTAACTTTAGTTAGGGGTAAGAGTAATAATTAAAATAAGGGTCATAAATAAATAATAACTAGTAGTTGGGACCCCTTGTGACTTCCTTTAGTTCATAACAATCATAACATAACCATTTGTTAAGCAAAACACACATCCTTGTGCTTCCCATCAACATATTCACTTTTGGAATTTTTTGTTGGAAAACTGAGAGGGGGGGGTGAATTAGTTGTTACCGTGCTTAAACAATTATGCTTCTTTTAAAATATTTACAAGGCACTCAATGATGATCACAATAATGCGGGGAAACACATTCAACATCAGTCACATATATGAGAAACACAGAGACACATATTTCCCAAGGAAACCCATACAGGGTAAAAACCTCTTCTTCTTTATATGATAATTATTATTTACATTCTTTACATTATCATACATATGAGCACGAACTCATTTATGAGGATACAACCTCTGTTTTGTAGGCTGCAACTTGCTGAGAGAACCAACTCTCTATCTTTCTCTAGCACCCACTAGAAGGAAGCACCAACTCCCTAGTTTCTCTAGCACCAACTCCGTGGTTTCTCTAGCACCAACTCCCTATGTTCAAGCACCCACTTGAACCTCTGAGGACACCAGTCCTCCCTAGCACCTCCCAACCACCCTATTTTATAAACCTTTGCTACTAAAACTTATTACAATGATATAATTTTCAACAATGGCTTACCAGACTCATCATTGTTCTGCTGCATTTCGTTGCTCTATCCACCTCACTACCTTCCTGCACACATCCTCTTCTGTTCAATTCAGCTGCTGCACTCTCCTCCTTCTTCATGCATGAATCACCTTCAACAACAGCAACCCCAACAGCAACAGCAACCCCATCTCTTCTCTCTACCATGTACTTATAGCTTATGTGCTACTTGTCCATGCAATGCATGCAATTCCTCTGCATGCTCATACCGCACCAATCTCCTCCACATCTCAAGTGCTCTGAGTGATCATCATCGTGACTCTTCATATTCTCTGGCAATTCAACCCCTGTGTCTATCATCACTAGGTGTTATGTTGAGATTCCTTTTTCTCTCTGGCAGTTGAGACTCTTCATCTTCTCTGTTACAGTCGAGCTCATCCTTTCTGTTTCAGTTATGAGCTCCAACCCTCATCTAGCTATCAATTTCCTCCACGAATCATCTTCATTCCACTGGAAGATTCCATGTAACTCTTCAGCTCCTCTGGAAATCACACAGAAGTATCTTCGCATCCTCTGGTAGAAACCATCAATGGTTTCTAGCAGTTACACTGTGAGGATCAACATTAGCCCTCCGATCATGCTCATGTTCACCTCCATCGTTGGATTAACTCTGATGAGTTACTGCGTTATTTACCCGTTTCACACTTTCGCAATTCAAAGCTTCTGCGATGAGACATCTTGAGTCTCCATGTCACGAGTTCCGAAACTTTGAAACAAATATTTTCTGCACTGGATCCTTCCTTTATATGACCATGGCTATGACCAAGCACTTGTTCATAACGTGCTTTTCACGATTTCGCATTTCGCCTTTTCGTTAATTTTGTTGTGAAGTTTCTCGACTTTCCAAGTCGCGATCCCCGAAACACCGAAAGGAAGCTTGTCTGCACATACTCTTCTCTTCAACTCTTTGATGGTGTGACCACCGGCTGAGACCATGCGCTTATGCATAAAGCAATTTCATGATTTCTCATTTTTTGAATCTAGAGATGAGGCATCTCGACTCTCCAAGTCGCGATCCCCGAAACTCCAAAATGGAGCTTATCTGAACTTACTCTTTCCCTTCTCGTGATGACCGGTGGTGACCACAGGCTGTGCCAAAAAGGTGCTTCATATTTCGCGAGTTTATAAACTTCATCGAGTCTGATCGACGGTTGAAATATCCATAGATCCGACAGTCCAGATCTTATCACAATCTCGCATCTCGTTTTTCCTTATATGGAGGTTCTCGTCACTCCAAGTCGCGATAGGTGAAACTTTGAGATGGAGCTCAGATCGACGGTCCACATTCTTGGTGGATTGACGGTCCAAATCTTATCGTGAATTCACATCTCGCGGTTCCTTAGATGGAGGTTCTTGTCACTCCAAGTCGCGATAGGTGAAGCTCCGAGATGGAGCTTTGGCATGCTCTAATCTTCTGCCACGCGTCCCTCTTGGATCAATGGTCAAGATTTTATCGGGACTTCACAACTCCACGAGCCTTCGTTGTGCTTGATCAACTGTCCATATTTGGCCTCGATCTAACGATTGAGATTATTTTGCGATTTCTCATATCGTGAATTTGAGAAGTTAGGGAACCCCGTTCCTTTGACTTTTCAGTCAGCGACATGACGATCTTCTGCCACGCATCCTCTTGATCAATGGTCCACGACTGTCCCTGATGGACGGCCATGATTCCTTCATAGTTTTGGGGAGTTGGATGACTCTTGGACTTATCTGCCTTGCAGCTTCACCATATCTAATGGCTATTGAGCCTTCGTAGATACCCCAAATCCTACGACCCAGATCTTCTCGCGATTTCGCCACTTCGTGATTTCGCTACTTCACGATTTCGTCCACCTTCGCGATTTCGCTGCTTCACGATTTCATCCACCTTGTGATTTCATCACTTCGCGATTTCTCCACTTCGGTGGTGAAGTGTTTCGACACTTCAACTCCTGGTATCCAAAATTCTAAAAGGGAGTTTACTCTTCCATTATCACTGCGCTATTGATCATGATGATATTTTCCATCGTTGTTCTTGCCATCAATGACAAGCTTACTCCCAACTATAAACCTTCCAACAATATCCCCCTTTGGCATTGATGGCAACCCTGAACAACTGCACTAATCTGTTTGGACCTCCAACTATAGCATCTGATCCGAACAACTCCTTTTCTCCCCCATTGACATCAATGTCAAAGAAAACACGCTCCCCCTGAGCTGTTGTAGTAATTTTATCAGGCATCAGATATGCAATCAATACAAGACTCCCCTTGATAGGATGGACTTTCTTACATGTGAGACGGGATAACACCCAGCTTCTATCTGAGATATTCAAAAGGTGTCTTGGGTAGAGGTTTAGTAAAAATGTCTGCAATTTGTTCTGTGGTTGGAATGTAATGGACCCGAACAATCTGATTGGAGACTTGCTCTCTCAGAAAATGATATTTTATGGGAATATGCTTGGTCTTGGAGTGGAATACAAGATTTTTAGACACACTGATGGCACTAGTGTTATCACAATGAATTGGGATCGGTGCAGTGTATTTTACCTCCAAGTCTGCAAGTGTCTAAATCATCCTTAATACCTGAGTGAAACAGGTAGCAACAACAATTTACTATGCCTCTATGGTTGATAAAGAAATGGAACCTTGCTTTTTACTAAGTCAGGCTCCTAGGGAGTCACCCAAGAAGAATTCTCCTCCACTGGTGCTTTTTCTCTCATCAACACAGTTTGCCCAATCTGCATCTGAATAAGCAGTTAGTTGAAAATTTTGATTTCTGGGATACCACAGACCATAATTCATTATTTCTTTCAAATACTTGAATATCCTTTTGACAGCTTGCAAATGACTTTGTTTAGGTGCAGCCTGATATCTTCCTACCATTCCTATAGCATGCATTATGTCTGGGCGAGATGTTGTGATGTACAACAAGCTTCCTATCATTGATCGATATGAGCTTTGATCAACATCAGGTGAATCATAATCCTTGCTTAATTTACATCCAGTAACCATAGGTGTACCCACAAGTTTAGAATCTTCCATTTGAAACCTTTTCAGCATTTCTCTTAGAAACTTTTCTTGAGAAATGAACATCCCTTCAGACCTCTGAGTAATTTGCAGACCAAGAAAAAATGACAATTCTCCTATCATAGACATTTCAAATTCAAACTCCATGGCAGAAGCAAACCATTGTACCAATGAATCCTTATTACATCCAAAGATGATGTCATCTACATAGACCAATACGATGAGCAAATCATTATCCTCTATTTTAACATACAGATTGATTTCAGTTGTTCCTCTCTTGAACCCTTTATCTTTGAGATACGTATCTAGTCTGTGATACCGGGCTCAAGGGGCTTGTTTTAAACCATATAAATCTTTCTTCAGCTTGCATACTAAGTCAGGGTTATCAGACAGTTTGAAACCCTCTAGTTGTTCCATATAGACTTCTTCACTTAAATCTCCATTTATAAAGGCTGACTTGACATCCATTTGGTAGACTTTAAACCTTTTATGACAAGCATAGGCAAGAAACATTCTGATAGCTTCTAATCTTGCTACGGGCGCAAATGTTTCACCAAAATCCAGTACTTCTATCCGAGCATAGCCTTTACAGACTAACCTTGCTTTGTTCCTGATAACTTGTCCTTACTCATTCAACTTATTCTTAAAGATCCATTTGGAGCTAATGACGTTTTTACCTTTAGGTCTTTGAACCATCTCCCACATATTGTTTTTCTCAATCTGATCAAGTTCATCATTCATTGCTTTAACCCAGTGATCATCTTTGTTGGCTTCATTGAAATTCTTGGGTTCCAACATGGATATGAAAGCTATATGAGATTGTTCAGTGGTTTTGATTATCTTTCTCCTGGTTTGTACACCTTTGTATTTTTATCCAATTATCTGACTTGCAGGATGATTCTTTTGAATGATTCTGGAGGAGGAATTTGAAGTTGACTGCTGATTTGAGTATGTCTGAGTGTCTGAGTCTTCATTTGATTCAGAGCCTTCGTTTTCTGATTCTTGGACATGTTTATCGTCAGCTTTAGCTGTGTCTTCTGTAGAAGACTCATTTCTGTAAATCTCTCTTGCTGGGATTCCTTCATCAACTTTTACATCAATGCATTCGACCATTTTATGCAGCCTCTTATTATAGCATCTGTATCCTTTACTATTTGTAGCATACCCTAATAAGATACCTTCATCAACCCTGTCATAATATTTCCCAAGGTTTTCATCATTATTCTTTATATAGCATTTACTCCCAAAGACTTTGAAGTTATTAATTGAAGCAGGTCTTCCAAACCACAGTTCATAAGGTGTCTTGTTACTTTGTGGTCTGAGGTGGGCTTTGTTAAGAACATGGACTGTTGTGTGTATTGCTTCTACCTAGTAGGTTTGACCAATGTTCTTCTCATTCATCATTGACCTGGCCATTTCCTGAACTATTTTTTTTTGCCTCTCAACTACTCCATTTTGTTGTGGAGTTCTTGGGATTGTGTATTCTCTCTTGATCCCATGCTCATCGCAAAATTCCTTGAAGTCTATTGACATAAATTCTCCTCCCTGGTCTGATCTTACTGCCTTTAACCTCTTCCCTGTTTGAGTCTCAGTTAAAGCCTTAAATATTTTAAACTTCTCAAATGCTTCAGTGTTTTCTTTGAGAAAGGCAACCCAAGTAAGTCTGGAGTAATCATCAATAATCAACATGAAGTAGTTTTCTTTCCTTGTGCCTTCCTATCTTGATGGTCCACATAAATCCATATGAACTAGTTGGAGTGGTTTTTCTGTTGAAGTAAAACTCTTGGACTTAAACTGTGTCCTGTTTTGCTTCCCTACTTGGCAGGGTTTACACATTGAATCTTGGGGCTTTGATATCCTCGGAAGATCATTTACTACCTCAAGTTTTTTGAGTTTGATTAAGTGCTCAAAGTTTAGATGTCCAAGTCTCCTATGCCATAACCAGCTTTCATCATGTCTGCTTAGATGACATTCTTCTCTATTTTCTTTCAGCACATATACATTATTTTATGTCCTTATGCCTTTGTCCACCACTTGTCCCGAGGTTACAAATTTTATCTTGCAGTCCTTAGATGTGAACACCACTTCACATCCTCTGTCACACATTTGACTTACACTGAGCAGATTATGTTTCAGCCCATCTACGAGTAGAACATCTTGGGCTTTTCCTTTTCCATTACTTAAGCTCACCATCCCTTTACCCTTTATTTTCCCTGGAGCATCATTTCCAAAGGTTACGTTTCCTAATTTTCTTTCACTTAGAGATAGAAACTTGGCTTTGTCTCCTGTCATGTGTTTGGAGCATCCACTGTCTATATACCAAGGATTCGTTTTTCTTTGAGCGGACAACACTAATCCACACTTGTCACTTTCCTTATTCTTCCAAAACTTGACATTTTCAGTAGGGGATTTCGAATCTAGTTCATATTCCCTTAAACGATAGTCAATATATTTGTGTCCATAGTTATGACAGATGTAGCATTCAATCTCATTGTTCAATAGGTTAAACTTATTGGTGCAACGTTGTCTACTCATTGGCTGTTGATTATTTCTTGACCTCTTTAGTTGCATGTCCCTAGACTTAATTTGGTAATTGGCAATCAGTGAAGGTTTGTTACTTGGTTTCATCGTCCTTTGTTGTGACAAGTATTTATTCCTTTGAAATCTTAATTTCTCATGTCTAAGTCTTAAGGAACAATTTACATCTTTGTGACCAAAGTTAGGATAGTAGAAACAATAGCCATAGAAAAATTCTTTGTACCTGGAAAATGGTTGTCTTCTTTGAACAAATCGATTTCTTCCAGGCTGATGATGTATTTCAGCAGTGAGCGCATTACTTCTTTGTTCTACAGATTTAGATCTGGCATGTTTTACCTTACTCGACCTGGGCGGCTAATTGTCTTCCTTTGTTTCTACAGGTTTGTTATTGTCATTGGTTGTACTTTTGACAAACTTGATGGGTTATTCATTTCTTGGCTTACCACTACTTGATCCCTCTTTATAACCCAAGCCAGTTTTCAGCTTTGGATTCCTTTGCTGATTCAGAATGGTGGCCAATCCTTCTAAGGCTTTGATACTTGATAGATTCTGATTATACAAGGCTTGAAACTTCTCCATTTCTTTCCTCATTTTCACTACTTCTTGTTCTAATGCTTCACATCTTGCCTTCTTTTCTGATAGCTTTTGTTTCATAATCTCTTTGATTTTCTTTGCCTCTTCCAATTATACTTTTAGTAGGAAAAGGTCTTCATCAGGTTCTTTACTATCTTTCTCGAACTGTATCAACAATTGTCTTTGATTTTTGTTCTTGATTCTTAACCTGTCAATCTCTTCCAGTGCATTGATCAGTTCTCCTTCCATGTCAACCACAACTTCTTCTTCGTTAACACCACTCCCTGTGTTGTTATTGTCATAGTCCGCTTTGGCCATAAGTATGAATTCATTTAGTTTATCTTCAATAGATGAATCATTGTCTTGATCATCTGAAGGATCATCATCTGAAGGATCATCATCATTGTTTACGCAAAGACTTTTCTTCTTAAAGTTATTCTTTTTAAGGAAATTTTTGTGTTTGCATTTCTCCTCATCATCACATGTCTGATCCTTTCCTTTGTGGGGACATTTATTTGCAAAATGACCTATCCTACCATAGTTGAAACATTTGAAAGGCAGTTTACATTTGTATTTGCCTGATCCCTTCTTCAGTCTCTTCACAAATTTTTCTTCAATTTCATCGGGCTCAGAATCCTCATTCTTGTCTGCTTTAAATGATGCTTCTCTGGAGGTAGGTTTATCTTTAACTATTCTCATTTCATATGAAGTCAATGTTCCTAGTAGTTGATCAAACTCCAAGGTTTTTAGATCATTAATTTATTCTATAGTAGAGACCTTCTGGTTGAACCTATCTGGGAGAGATCTCAAGATTTTCTGAACTAAAGAAGGTTCATCAATTGTTTCACCAAGTGCCTTCATTGCATTTATCATTTCTTCTACTCTCAGAAAGTATTTTCCAATAGTTTCATCTTCCTTCATCTTCAATTGTTCAAACTGTATTTTGTAGGTTTAAATCTTTGCATCCTTTACCTTCTCATTACCCTCATAGCTGCTAATGAATTTGTCCTACATTTCTTTGGCAGTTCCTAGGTGCATAACTTTTACGAATTCTGCTTCTGCAAGCCCACTCAAGATAGCATTCATAACCTTAGCATTGAAGCTGAATTCTAGCTTGTCATCCTTATTAGCTAGCACAACTGGCTTTACATAACCAATATCTACCACATCCCAGACATTTGCACCTAACGACATTATGTAGGTTCTCATTCTAACTTTCCAGAAGGAAAAGTTTGTTCCATTGAACAGAGGGGCCTTATTGGTTGTATTTCCTTCATGGCTTGACATGTTTAAGCTCTAGGATCTACCCTTATATAAAAGGGGTTGGCTCTGATACCAAATGTTGGCCAACTGAGAGTGGGGGGGGTGAATCAGTTGTTACCGTGCTTAAACAATTATTCTTCTTTTAAAATATTTACAAGGCACTCAATGATGATCACAATAATGTGAGGAAATAAATAATGGCACATTCAGCATCAGTCACATATATGAGAAACACAGAGATAGATATTTCCCAAGGAAACCCATACAGGGTAAAAACCTCTTCTTCTTTATATGATAAGAATTATTTACATTCTTTACATTATCATACATATGAGCACCAACTCATTTGTGAGGCTACAACCTCTTTTTTTCAAGCTGCAACTTTCTGAGAGCACCAACCCTCTGTTTTTCTCTAGCATCCACTAGAAGGAAGCACCAACTCCCTGGTTTCTCTAGCACCAACTAGAAGGAAGCACCAACTCCCTGGTTTCTCTAGCACCAACTCCCTGGTTTCTCTAGCACTAAATCCCTGTGTTCAAGCACCCACTTGAACCTCTGAGGACACTAGTCCTCCCTAGCACCTCCCAACCACCCTATTTTATAAACCTTTGCTACTGAAACTTATTACAGTGATATAATTTTCAACAATGGCTTACAAGACTCATCGTTGTTCTTTTACATTTCGTTGCTCTGTCCACCTCACTACCTTCCTGCACACATCCTCTTCTATTCAATTCAGCTGATGCACTCTCCTCCTTCTTCATGCATGAATCACCTTCAACAATAGCAACAACAACCCCATCTCTTCTCTCTACCATGTATTTATAGCTTCTATTCTACTTGTCCATGCAATGCGCGCAATTCCTCTGCATTCTCATACCGCACCAATCTCCTCCACATCTCAAGTGCTTTGAGTGATCATCATCATGACTCTTCAGCTTCTTTCACAGTTCAACCCCTGTGCTTATCATCACTAGGTGTTATGCCGAGATTCCTTTTTCTCTCTGGCAGTTGAGACTCTTCGTCTTCTCTGTTATAGTCGAGCTCATCCTTTTTGTTTCAGTTACGAGATCCAACCCTCATCTAGCTGTCAATTTCCTCCACGAATCATCTTCATTCCACTGGCAGATTCCATGTAACTCTTCAGCTCCTCTGGAAATCACACATAAGTCTCTTCGCATCCTCTAGTAGAAACCATCAATGGTTTCTAGTAGTTACACTGTGAGGATCAACATTAGCCCTCTGATCGTGCTCATGTTCACCTCCATCATTGGATTAACTCTGATGAGTTCTTGCATTATTTAACAGTTTCGCACTTTCGCAATTCAGAGATTTTGCGATGAGACATATTGAGTCTCCATGTAACGAGTTTCGAAACTCCAAAACGGAGCTTTTCTGCACTGTCTCCTTCCTTTATATGACCATGGATATGACCAAGTTCTTGTTCATAACGTTCTTTTCACAATTTCACATTTCGCCTTTTCGTTAATTCCATTGTGAAGTTTCTCGACTTTCCAAGTCGCGATCCCTGAAATGCCGAAAGGAAGCTTGTATGCATGTACTCTTCTCTTCAACTCTTCGATGGTGTGACCACTGGCTAAGATTACGTGCTTATGCATAAAGCGCTTTCACAATTTCTCATTTCGTGAATCTGGAGATGAGGCATCTCGACTCTCCAAGTCGCGATCCCCGAAACCCCGAAATGGAGCTTATCTGAACTGACTCTTTCCCTTCTCATGACCACTGGTGGTTACCACAGGTTATGCCAAAAAGGCGCTTCATATTTCACGAGTTTATAAAATTCTTCGAGTCTGATCGACGGTTGAAATCTCCATAGATCCGACGGTCCAGATATTATCACGATCTCGCATCTCATTGTTCCTTAGATGGAGGTTCTCGTCACTCCAAGTCGCGATAGGAAAAACTCTGAGATGGAGCTTAGATCGACGATCCACATTCTTGGTGGATTGACAGTCCAGATCTTATCGTGAATTTTCATCTCGCGGTTCCTTAGATGGAGGTTCTTGTCACTCCAAGTCGCGATAGGTGAAGATCCGAGATGGAGTTTTGGCATGCTCTGATCTTCTGCCACACGTCCCTCTTGGATCAACGATCAAGATTTTATCGGGACTTTGCAACTCCATGAGCCTTCGTTGTGCTTGATCAACGGTCCATATTTGGCCTCGATCTAATGGTTGATATTATTTCACTATTTCTCATATCGCGAATTTGAGAAGTTAGGGAACCCCGTTCCTTTGAATTTTCAGTCAGCGACATGACAATCTTCCGCCACGCGTCCTCTTGATCAATGGTCTATGATTGTCCCCAATGGACGGCTAGGATTCCTTCATAGTTTTGGGGAGTTGGATGACTCTTGGACTTAACCTCCTTGCAACTTCACTATATCTAACGGCTATTGAGCCTTCGTAGATACCCCAGATCCTATGGCCCAGATCTTCTCGCGATTTTTCCACTTCACGATTTCGCTGCTTCGCGATTTCGTCCACCTTCGCGATTTTTTCCACCTTGCGATTTCGTCACTTCGCGATTTCGCCACTTCGGTGGTGAAGTGTTTCAACACTTCAACTCTCGGTATCTGAAATTCTAAAATGGAGTTTACTCTTCCATTATCACTGCACTGCTGATTATGTTGATCTTTGACATCGTTGTTCTTGCCATCAATGACAAGCTTACTCCCAACTGTAAACCTTCCAACAATTTTAGCTTATGAAATTTGAAATTATTTCAAAAATAATACTCATATATCCAAAAGAAAATATGTTGTCCAAAGATCCCTGAAGTCAACTTTCATAAAACAATAGATAAAATAAAACTCAAAATCCATATTTCCCAGTTTGTGATGCAACCCTTCCTTGGTTGCTGCTGTCACCTCTAGATTTTCCTGAATTTGCCTTTGGTTGTGCAGAGCCTTTAGGCCTAATCTCATTGATCACATGGGAAAAATCATCCCTCAATTGCATCTAGGAAGACATAGATTTGTCAGAGCCATTGGAGGGTGAGGAAGGGGTAGAAGTGGCTTTTCCTTTATCAAGGGCATGGTGGGCCTCAGTTTTCAATCTCTTTCTAGCATGGGAGGATTGCACTGGAAGTGGTTAGGGGAATCTTGGACAATGGGGTTAATAGGATAAGGAGAAGGCAAGGACAATTTGGGCCATCCATGATGTTGGGAGACTATCGAATGGACAATATCCTATCATCCATAATTTTTCGGGACCTCGGGTTGCAATTGTTGGACATATTGTCATTGAAATGTTGTCATTGATGTCAACAGTCGATGTCATTATGATGTGATGATTTGTTGTTATGATGAATTGTCATTGATTTCAACAGTATATTATTTAGCAGAGAATGTCAAACAATATGCAGAGATTGAAAGCGTAAACTCAGGAAGAGGAGCCAATAGTATGCAGAGATTAATGCTCAGCAAGGAAAACGTAGTACATAAGCAATTTTTCATTATTGTTGATCACGATAGGATCAACAATGTTCCTATGATCAAAGCTCGGGACAATTATTGAATTCATGGTTATTGTTGATCACGATTGAATCAACATTGTTACTATGATCAAAGCTCATGAGAATTAGTGACTGACTATCGGTGCATAAAATAATGCAAAAAAAGTTATTAAAGCTCAGAAGGAAAAGTGTAAGCCCAGAGTGAAAAGCCTCAGTAGTCGTCCAATGACAGTGAGAAGACTCAGTAGTCATCCAATCAAGAGCATGACTGTGTTGATCGTCTAAATATAACAAACATTAGTCATATGAGTGACCATGGGTTTGAGGACCATTGGAGGATCATGACCATCAATCTGCAAGCCAGATCAACAGCAGGGATAAATTGCGGAGATCGGTAGGAGAATTAAATGACTCATTAGTTCCAATCCCACAATTGACCTAGATCATGAGATCTCATAGCTCCAAATATCTACGATTACAGTTGATCCAATAAACGATAAGATTAGGATATATTAAATCGTGACCGTCAGATGTGCAATAGCCAAATCTACGACAAGAATAGATTGCAGAGATTGAAAGGAGAATTAAACATCACTCTTGTTCCAATCTCGCAATTAGTCAGGACCGTCCGATCTTATAGCTTCGAATATCAATGATTGTGGTTGACTCTTCAATAGTGTACATCTTCCCATTGGGGAGTTGGGTGACAATTTAAAACACTCGTAGATTTTGGTTGCGCAATCATTCTTGATCATGGATATTCTTCAAGAAACTTCACAACCGTTGGATTAATTTTGAGTGGAAGGATAGGATAAGCGATAAAAATGATTGAGAATTTGATTATGAAAATTCTCGTCAACCATCAGATCAAACCCGATTCTCGTCAGTCATCCGATCATGTGAAAGTGGAAGGAAAAGATAAGCTAGAAGCGTAGCATCATAGACAGATCACGTCGTCGATATGAGACCCTGATCAATGAACAACATTCACTTTGGGTCTAAAGCTGCGAGAAGGTTACAATCTGGAAAGTTGACATTTGAAATTCCCGAAATGTGAATTTTCGTCGGCCGTCAGATCATTTTCAAGTGGAAGGACAGGATAAGTTAGCAAAGCAGCATTGCAAAAAGATCAAACCATTGATCCATGATCCATATCAAAAGAAGATCTTTCACTTTGGGTATAAATAAGTGAGGAGGTTATGCTCCAGAATGTTTGAGATCTGAAATACACGAAGCTCGAAAATATGAAATGAATAAGGACCATCGGATTTGGAGGAAACACGAGGACCATTGGATCAGGTTTGTTGGTCAGCAGACCACGTCAGTATGAACAATTTAGCAAGACTATGTCAACAAGGACACATGGTGCAATCAAAAAATGACAAGTGTCAAGTTGATTCAGCATCTCAAGTAAGTGAAAATCACAAATCTGAGTGACACGTGGAAGCTACTAGGCTCATGACACATCATCAAGTGACGTAAGTAAGTGACATCACTCCAAAGGAACGAAAGGGTTTGAGACTCGAAATCTTTGAAGTCCGAAGACCTGAAAGAGATCTCGACTGTCGATCTGATGTCAAGTGTATTCTCAACCATCGATCTACTACAGTGGAAGGATCATGTAAGCTGAAATTTTAACTGACAGCAAGCGATCTCCATCGTATTAAGAGTTGGGTCTCTCTTAATTGTATGAAGATGATATTCAAATATTGATCTTATATATTCATTCAAGCTATTTAATAAAAAAAGTATTTATTGTTTTATATATATTGATTGAGAAAATGAAATGAATATTTGTTGTTCAGTTAATTTGTGAAAAGTGGAAAAATGTCAATATGTTTTGTGACACTGATTCACCCCCCTCCCCCTCTCAGTGTCAAGTATCCATTTCAACAATTGGTATCAGAGGAGGTTCCTTCAGCACAATTTAAACACTGAAGGTAGATCTAGAAGAAATGGGTGGACAGATTGCTATCTCCACAAATGAAGCTCCCTTATTTGATGGAACATATTATTTATCATGGAGGGAAAATATGAAAAGATATCTCAATTCAAGAGGATTTGGAGTTTGGGATTAAGTAGTAAGTAATCCTTGGCACTTAACTACTTCAAATATCAAATCCAAAAATACAAAGGAAGCAAAGAGAAACAATTCAGTAGCCTTAAAAGCAATACAGGATGGATTGTCAGATCAAGTCAAAGAAAAGATGAAGCGCTACAAATCTGCCAAAGAATTATGGCTTCAACTAGAAAATAGTTATCAGAATGAAACACAAGAAGAATATAAATTCAATGAAAGCAAGGAACAGGACTCTAATGAAGATGATTCTTATCAAAATAAACAACAAAACTCAGAAGAAGAGAGTTCTTATCAACATAATGAAGAAGATAAAGAAAAAGAAAATTTCAATCAGATTGAAGAACATAGTTCAAAGAAAAATATTTCTAATCTTAATGAAATGCAGGATTCAATCTCAGTCAACAGTGAAGAACACGACCTCGTCAATGAATTCAGGAATACCTCAGTTTTCATTAAAGAAAAATTACATTATCTTAAAACTGATGATGCAACTGTTATAGAAGAGATTCGTTTGGAACAAGGAAATTATATGCATATTAAAGTTCCTATGGAGGCTCTTGAAAATATTGATTCCACAACCATGTGCACTCTAAAAGAGTTGAAGAAACTCCAACGGAAAGAAATGATGCTACTTCAAAATCTAGATCAATCCAACCATGAAGATCATGAACAAAAGTTTCAACTAGAAAATAGAGAAGAAGGGATCAAAAGTTTGACAACCAAAGTTATTTATCTAATAGAAGAGATGGAAGAATTAAATATACATGACAGTAAAGAAAAGAAGTACTAAAAGAATTAGAAGAATTAGTTAACATTCTAAACACTCAACTTGAGGAAATTAAAGAAAGTGAAAAATACTTAAAAATTCAGTTAACAAGGAAAGAAAATTCTTACCACATGTTGGAACTGGAAATCATCAATTTCAAAAAGATAAATGAAAGTACTAATGCAGATCTAATGACTCAAATTGAAGAAGCTAAGAAAAGATAAGAATATCAGAAGATCCAAATAACTAAAAAGGAAGAATCATGTCAAAAGCTTGAATTAGAAGCTATCAACCTCAAAAGGATTCAACTAGAATACGAGGAAGAAATCAAAATATTGAAAACTAAAGTTTTTGATCTAACAAAAGATATGGAAGAATTGAAGACACATGAAAAAAATATTAAATGCAAAGAAGTCTTGGATGAGACAAAAGAAATTGTCATAAATCTATAGACTCAACTTGAACATGCTAAAGAAGTGGAACAAGCCCTGAAGATTCAGTTGACTAAAAAGGAAGAATTATGTCACATGTTGAAGTTATAAATAATCAATCTCAGAAAGATGAATGAAAAGACAAACAAAATTGTCAGTTTCCAGAATAACTCAGCTAAACTAGATAGGATTTGGAAGAGCCATAGATCAACTGATGAAAAAACTGGCCTTGGATACAATAAGAAAGAATACAACTATAGAAGTAAAAAGGAAGAATAAAACCAAATGACAGATCCTTCAAGCTAAAACAAAATCAAGAATGGAAACACCTTCAATCGCTATTTCTTTTCTTGTCAAATCTTTGGACATAAAGCAATGGAATGCAAGAAACTAGAGAAAGGATATACAAGAAAATCCAAAAACTCAATT
Organism: Picea engelmannii; assembly: GCA_009831015.1. Lineage (NCBI taxonomy): Eukaryota > Viridiplantae > Streptophyta > Pinopsida > Pinales > Pinaceae > Picea > Picea engelmannii. The sequence goes on from ML779360.1 coordinate 579,600, forward strand.
AAATGTTGGAGATGTAATTTTGTTGGGCACACAACAAAATTTTGTCATACAATGAGATGTTACAATTGTGATAAGTTTGGGCACAAATCCCAAAACTACAAGAATACAAAAAGTCAATATTTGAATAAGTCATTCAAGACAATGACAAATCCTAATAAAAGTTGGAAGAAGAAAGGAGATGATAAATCTCCAAAAACACAATTAGAAAGAGAAGATCCAAAAAGTATAATATCTCATAGAAAGATATGGAGAAGAAAATCTGAAGGAGAAAGCAAGAAAGATGTTATTACACCTGAAAATGAAGAAACTAATAATAAGAACATGATGGGTAAAAGTCCTAATAAAGAATGTGAAATTCAATATGAGATAAATCAATCTCAAGAAAAAGAAATACCTATAGAAGAATATGGGACAATATCAAATTTTGATGATGTCATAAGTTGTTAGCAAAAGAAAGAAAATACAAAAAAAAAAGGTTTAAATTTGGTCTTTACTAAATCAAAGGATTATTCCAAAGAGTTTCTAAATTAACATATGGAAAATATTGACTCTCTATATATTAGTGGTCAAAAGAAAAATTATTGGTAGGGTTAGTTGTAGAACACAAGAAGAAAAAAAAGAAAAGTAGTAGAGAAATTCAAGAAGTATCATTCAACAAAGATCAATTGATAACAAAATTGGCATTTAAATCAATTGGTATAATTCCTAAATTGATATTCTTGTGAAATATCAAAGAAGAATAAGAAGAAGATAAAAAATATCAGTAAGATTCGTACTCTTGTTCTATTTGACAAAGGGAAGTCAGTAAAAACTCAAGAGGAGTATTTTGGTTATTAAATAAGAATGTAATTAGATTAACTGCTGAAAAGACTCGATCACTACAAAAATTTGTATCAAGAAAACTACTTATTCAAACTCAAAAATCCCAATAAACTAAGATAATAAATTAGTAAATTAACAGGGGAAGAGACCTTGTTAGGAAGAGATAACCTTTCAAAAACAAAGGGGGAGAGTAGTCAGAAGCAGAGAGAGAGCATATTGATAGGGGGAGTCATTTAATTATTGCAGGTAGAACATGATTCCAGGGGGAGTTACCTAAGTTCATATTTTGACCAACAACATGCAAACAAACAGATGTTGATTATAAGGGGAGAAACCCTTTGCCATTGATGTCAAAGGGGGAGAGTAACTTCATAGAGAACGTCATAGACAAAAGCATCATCATAGGGGGATTTTGTTTATGAAGTTAGTATGTTTCCCTCAATGACAAAGGGGGAGATTGTTGGACATATTGTCATTGATATGTTGTCATTGATGCCAATAGTCGATGTCATTATGATGTGAAGATTTGTTGTTATGATGAATTTTCATTGATGTCAATACTATCTCCATCAACAAAGAATGTCAAACAATATGCAAAGATAGAAATCGTAAGCTTAGGAGGAGGAGAGAACAGTATGCAGAGATTAATGCTCAGCAGGGAAAATGTGGTATAGAAGCAATTCGTGATTATTGTTGATCACGATAAGATCAACAATGTTCCTATGATCAAATCTCAAGAGAATTAGCGAATTCATGATTATTGTTGATCACGATTGAATAAAAAATGTTCCTATGATCAAAGATCAAGAGAATTAGCGATTGACTATCAATGCATAAAAGAATGCACAAATAGTTATTAAAGCTTGGAAGGAAAAGCATAAGCCCAGAGTGAAAAGCCTCAGTAACTGTCCGATCAGAGTGAGAAGACTCAGCAGACGTCCGATCAAGATCATGGTTATGTTGATATTCTAAATATAATGGACATCAGTCATATGAGTGACCGTGGGCTTGAGGACCATTAGAGGATCGTGACCATTGATCTACAAGCCAAATCAAAGACAAGGATAAATTGTAGATATCGAAAGGAGAATTAAACGACTTGCTAGTTCCAATCCTGCAATTGACCTAGATCATCAAATATCATAGCTCCAAATATCTATGATTGCGGTTGATCCAACAAACGATGAGATTAGGCTAGATTAAATCGTGATCACCAGATGCACAATCGCCAAATCTACGGTAGGGATAGATTGTGGATATTGAAAGGATAATTAAACATAACGCTTATTCCAATCCTGGAACTAGTCAGGATCGTCTAATCTTATAGCTTAGAAGATCAAAAATTGTGGTTGACTCTCCAATAATGCACATCTTCCCACTGCGGAGTTGGGTGACGAGTTAAAACACTCTGAAATTGTGGTTGCACAATCATTCTTGATCATGGATCTACTTCAAGAATATTCACAACCGTTGGATCAATTTTGAGTGGAAGGACAGGATAAGCGAGAAAAACAATTGAAAATTCGATTATGAGAATTCCCTTCAACCGTCGGATCAAACCCGATTCTCATTAGTTGTCGGATCGTGTTAAAGTGGAAGGATAGGATAAGCTAGAAGAGAAGCACCGTAGATAGATTGAGACATCCATCTGAGACCCTGATCAATGAACATCATTCTCTTCGGGTCTAAAGTTGTGAGGAGGTTATGCTCCAGAAAGTTGACATTTAAAATTCATGAAATGTGAATTTTCGTCATCCATCAGATCATTTTCGAGTGGAAGGACATGATAAGATAGAAAACTGGCATCCCAGAAATATCGAGCCATTGATCCATGCTCCAGATTGAACAAAGATATTTCACTTCAGGTATAAAGAAGCGAGGAGCTTACGCTCAAGAAAGTTTTAGATCTGAAATAAGTGAAGCTCGGAAATCCAAAATGAATAAGGATCGTCGGATTTGGAGGGCACACAAGGACCATTGGATCAGGGATGTTGGTCAGTAGACCACATCAGCATGAACAAGTCAACAAGACTACATCAGCAAGGACATGTGGCACAATCAGACAATGACAAGTGTCAAGTTGATTCAACATCTCAGGTACATGCAAATCACAAATCCAAGTGACACGTGGTAGCTATTAGGATCATGACAGGTCATCAAGTGACATAAGTAAGTGACATCACTCCAGAGGAAAGAGAGGGTTTGAGACTTGAAATCTCCGAAGTCCGGAGACCCAAAGGAGATCTTGATCGTCAATCTGATGTCATGTGTATTCTCGATCGTCGATCTACTACAGTGGAAGGATAGTGTAAGATGAAATGTTAACTGACATCAAGTGGTCTCCACCGTATTATGGCTTACCACAACAGGTGATCACTCCGAAGGAAAGACCCTGTTGAGATATGAAATCTCTGAAGTCCGAAGACCCAGAGTAAATGGTGGCCATCCAACTCAATGCTTGATTAAGTCCTTACCATCAGATTAATCCTTGTAAAGAATCAAATCTAATGATTGATACGTTTCAGTAAAATAGATGTAAACCATCCAATCTGTTCAGGAGATCTGATTCAAAAGTTTTGAAAGGTTTCAAATTCAAAAGTTTCGAAGGGAGAAGTCTCGTTAGTCGTCCATCTCATTAGAATATTGAATCATGACCATTGATTTGTTAAAGAGCTCAAGCACTCGTTTAGCTTAGCATTTGGTCACCATCATTGGTCATATGAAATAAGAAATAAAGGAAAAATATAATACTACGCTTAAATGTATAATCCTGTGGTTCTACCCCTATGATCATATGGGTTGAAGGAAGCACCTCATACAGGTTTCATTTGATAGTAGGTTACACCAGAACAATACAATGATCAAATATGATCAAAGTTGGTGAAACAAGAACGCAACAGAAGCACGAGTACAATCTAATGAGTTGATCCATGTCTGTGATCAACTCATGAGGACAAATGAACCGATACACAATCATGATTAAAATATATTTAAAACATGAATAAAGAATAAAAAGTAAAATTATATTAACTAAAGTTTAAGATTATCATTTTAAACGAAAAAGTACAATGGTTCAAATATGAAAAGAAACAATGATTCAAATTCACACCACTTGGAAGACTAAACAAAAGGAATGGTGAGAAGATAAGTGTAGTTGAATTTGTTGAAGTATATATATTTATATATAATGGATTCAATGAAAGTTCATTATATTAGGTTGGTGCATGTTTAAAATTTGGGTCTTGTATGAGGATTGGATTCCTCACATCTTAGTTGGATCTGAGATCAACAAGCTGGGACTTGTTATGAGGGTTGGATTCCTCATTTCTCAGTTGAATCTGAGAAATACAAGATGGGTCTTGTAACAGAGAGCTAGGTCTCTCATAATTGTATGAAGATGATATTCAAAAATTGATCTTATGTATTCATTCAAGTTATTTAATAAAAAAATTATTTATTGTTTTATATATATTGATTGAGAAAATGAAATGAATATTTTTTGTTCAGTTAATTTGTGAAAAGTGGAAAATTGTCAATAAGTTTTGTGACACTAATTCACCCCCCCCCTCTCGGTGTCAAGTACCCATTTCAACAACAATGAGACATGAGGAGGTACAGGGATATTGGGGCTTGCAGGGTTTGGAAAGGAGACCTTTCAGGCCTAGGTTGGACTATTCCCTGCCCAATCCAATTGAAAAATCCGGCATGAAATAATTGGCGAAGCTCTTGTGAATCAACGTCAAAATGTATGGAGAACCTGGGCCTTCTTGGGCCTCAGTTCCAGTTACCTCTACCTCTATTTCCTTGTCCATGGCTACCTAGACTGAAAAAACTCATCCTGCATGCATGATTGATTAGAAAATAGTCTTTTAAATAACTAGACATGACAACTCTTAAAAATATGAAATAGATTTGGCTCGGCAATGTATGAGACTCATGCAATCCAATCCATACAAATTGTTTTACTATTAATCAATGAGCAGGGGGTGAAAAATGGTTTTGGGATATGCGAGGGGTTTGTATTGAGAAAAACATGATGTAATGAGGGGGAAAAGAACATGGTTACTTCTCAATGACAACAACAATCAACTGCAAATCAAACCAATAAAACATCACTGTAATCCATGCAAGACACTGCCACTTTCAACTGCTTTAACACCGAAATTCTCTTGACTGTAATTAATCTTAGAACAGGGAGTGGAAAAATGAATATGGGAGGTGACAGGGTTTGTAATTAGTAGAAAATGAAATAATGGAAGGGAAGAAAGATGATTATTGTTCATGAAATTAATTAAGTGATCCATAAAAAAAATCAACCATCAATCATTTTGACCAAATAACAATTTATGGGCATTTAACTAGTTCATTGTTCATAATCAAATATCCAACCCAGTGCCATCACAAGACAGTATGCCTTCCACACAATCTGTAAAGAGGATTTTTTTCCTTTATTTTCATCTTATAACAATTTCCAAACAATATCCATTCCACTCTGTTAACCATCAAAATCAACCACTTCCCATACATTACTTCAATCAACAAATATACTCAAATTCATGTTTCCAAAATTAACAATGTAGTCACACTATCACTGCAATAGGGCCTGTCATTTAATTGCATTGATATTCATTAAACATATATATAGGCAGTAAACCCAATAATCCAGATTAAATTGCAAAATCCGAATTGATATTTAAACATACGACCAACAACCACCATTTAGACACACGCTATGCATAGGGTAATTCACCCAGGCAATGTAATTCTACCACTGTAAAAAAAAAAAAATTTAATGTGACTTAAAAATATAGGCCATCTATCCAACATGACGAGGTCTCAACAACATTCCCTTCTTAAAAAATGATCGATTGCAACAAATAAACATCCTTAAAACTCTGTGAAACCCAAGCTATCCATGTTATACATAGTGCGCAGTCACCAAAACACTAGGATGCAATATCTCCATTTAACAAAACCAAACACACAGTCACAGTAATAACTCGATCCATCGTGCTAAGTCATTAATAACACAGTATTACTTCGATTTATTCCAACTGTAATCAACTATGTTGTGCAAACTCAGGCTTATACAATCGAACAATCATAAGGATACAATGGATATAGTTTCTATAGTCATCCGGTTCCATAATCATTCATCCCCAAAGAAAACCACAATTACCATGACCATTATTTCATTGTGAAAAACATCATACACACAATGCGACATGCATGAGCAACGTCAAACATTTTTAACCAATGCCAGCTAAACATCCAAACAATCCTTAGTGCAAAAATACCAGTGACTGTGTGCCAACCAACCAATTTTTCACTGTCGTAAAATCAATTGGCCTAACAAGTTGTGACAACAATGCATACCCATGCATCGATTCAAATCGGGGAAGCAACCCTCTCCATTAAACATAATTGATTTATTAATCATAAGGAGCATGACTGTGTAATTTGAGTGGTGCCAATAACAATGCAAGATTTGTCATTATTATCACAGATGCAGTAACTAAATTCCAAACCAACACGACTGCCATACGACCAATTGGGCAAGTTTGTATTCAAAGTAATCGAACATACATTCAATCCACAATAACCCATAGCAACTTGATAGGCCTGACAATATTCTCTATAAAAATTCATACTGGAGGGTTAAGGGTCTGCTCTGTAGTCAACACAAGGGGAACAGAGCCAACTCCTCATAATGTTGAAACCTTCGAGGCCAATGGTATACACACAGAGAGATCCATGATTCATTCTTGGACAGGTAAAAAATCCATGTCAGGGGCCATAACATAAGGTGACACTCTAATTTTGGTCTGTCAATGCTATTTAACGCACGCGAGGTATTACCCTTGTGCTCTCCAATCAAACTACCATAGCATAGAGGTGAAGACAGGGCTGAGTAAGAACAGGGAAACCCATTTCATGACACTTAGTGGTGAAACCAACCAATTCCCAAATGAACAAAACACAGTGACACAAAATTCCTTCAACCATTAGACCCATAAAATCCAAATACTAGATTTAGTGACAAATGCGTGAAGATATCCATCCACTCAAGACCAAACAAAAACCCTCCAACTAAACCAGCAAGGATAACAGAGAGCTACCACCCAGGATGACCAATAACTTCCACAAATTCAATATTATTACAGGAAGAACCATCCACTCTTCATTCCAAGAACACAATTTCACACAGTTGCAACACTTAGGAAAACACAAACCAATACACCTGAGCCAGTAATCATTTCATAACCAGAGAAGAGTCATGAATGGGAAAAAAAATACATACTTGTAATCGAATTCCTTAAAATGAGAGCTATCTGAGAGGTTCCTCTCTACTAAGAATTCGAAGCATAACCAAAGTAGAAAGATCGAACAATAGCTTGACTAGGGTGGCAGCTAACGAGAGGAGTAAAGGCGGCGTGCAGTAAATGCACGTTGCCTCCACCCACAATGCATTAATTCAACAGTACATGCCAACGAGTTCTTCATTAAAATCATCAATCAACCCATGTATCAAGACCATCACCCATTAAAACCAACAACGTGGCCATATCACCTTCCTATATTATGCCATAACATAATTCCGAAGTTCCATATAATTCAACAATTTGCATAACCATTTGCACTATTACCTGGCCAAATGCACCACCAACATTTCATTCCATATGTGTATTAATCATACAACTCAATCAAAATTTCATATCCATTTACTTGCTAGCTAGGATTTAACAATAATCATTAAGTCTTTCATGCATGCAGTATAGTTTATAGGATAGCTTTAAATTCTTCCCTTTTGCAATTGTTTCTCATTTCCTCCAATTGTTCACATGTAGTATTGCATAATTGGATCCCTTTTCTTTGCATTTGTTATACTATTTTTTCCTTTCTTAAAACATGAATAGATCTGATCTCCAATGGTTCCAGGGGGTCCCACCTACTAGTATTATTTATCTTTTATAATAATAGGCTTTAGCAACACTTTGCAGGTAAAACTTTGTTGAAAATTTTTAATCGTCAACAAATTGGCGACTCCACAAGGAAATTTGTTTTCAACATATTTAGAACTTAAAACTCATGGTTTCGTGGACCAGAACAGTAGGTCAAGAAGATATAACCGAAAAGATTATGCAACAGGGGGAGGTGAGTGGATTTAATGGAAAGATGACTGGGAATTTGGGAATAATTCATGTAAAGTGTTAATTATGAGGGGCTTTTACCATTGTACGCATAATCATCCGACCAGAATATTATCTCTAACTTTTAAGGAGGAAAAATTTTAGACTTGCTCTTAAAATCTCAATGGACGAAGAAATGGAAAGAAGAAGCAGGAGATAGTCGATTCTTTATAAGACAACAGTGGAAATATATAACAATTTCAAGGGCCCTTCAGAAGAGACATCATAACAGTTGTGTAAGCTTGATTGTCATTGGCTAACAATTCTTTGCAAGAGTGTCACTGTGGAAGAATTGATCCAACACCCTATTTGACTAAATTAACCAAAGATAATAGGAACCAAAATCATGACGAAAGTAAAGTTGTAGAAACTATAACAGCAGCAATGAAGACATAAATGAACGCAACAAAGAAGAAAACTTAACTCAGAAGGCAGAAATCAAAGTACTATAAGCATAGAAAAGAAGCAAAAAAAATGAAAGCAGAGATAGGATACTAGTATACAGAAAATCAATCAGCATTAGAAATTTTCACGTTGGCCCCTTGCAATACTTCAAGCAAGGATTGTTAGTGTTGTAGGAGAACAATTGTCTCTGTAATTCCCCTAGAATGTATGAATTAGTGTCCAAGACAAAAATAATTTGGAAAGGACACAACACTTGAAATTTTGATGTAATTATCATCCCTTTGACACACATGATTAAATCATCAAGATAAGCATGGAGACTGACCAATTCATTGAAAGTTTTGTGTATAGGCCTTTTAAGGGCGGTACTTGCATAAAGTAAGACAGAAGGTAAGAATTTGTAAGGCATATTATCGCAATTAGTAATAAAAGTGGTTTTTTGAACATTAACCCCTTTTACTTTGATTCTCTTGTAACCAAACAGACTGTCAAGTAAGGGCCCTAACTGTGACTCTACAACCTGTTGCGAAAACATTTCCATATCGAGAGGAGGGAAAGGATTTCTCATAATCGCTTTCCTGAAAGTTTGAAGACTAATACAGGTTATAATATTATTAGTGATCCTTGGGGTCGGTTCCCAGTTCGAAACCCATTCAGGGTGGACTGAAGAAAATGTTCCAGCCCTTAAGAAATTTCTCAACTCCCTTCGAGAGGGTGCTTCCAGTGCAGAGATAACAAGTTTTTGTTTTTGCCTAGCTAGTTTCATAATATGTTGAACATGACCAGGATAAAAACCACAAAGATCCTCATAGGACCAAGAAAACACCTTTTGAGATTCACCGAGTAGCCTGGTGGACCCCATCTCTTCTTTAATAGAAAATTGAACAATCATTTGAACATTTGTTGAAGACTCAGGTGTCCTAATGTTCAGGAGGATGGTTTCAACCACCTTCTTTTGTAACTCCTCTTCTTTTTGTTTTTCTTTGTTACCTACAACACTCAATAAAAACAAACTCTCAAGAGGAGTCAAGCCCTCAAGAATCTCATTATTTTCTGTGGATATAATCTCCTCGGGCTTAAGAGGTTCATTTTGAATGACATCACAAATGCTCTCATCGTTAGGGATGGCCTTCCAAGATCCTTCATTTTCAGGAATGTATGGACGATTTAGAGATTGAAAATCACAATTAGGTCTGTGAGGCAAGAGTTACTGATTAGGGGAGGCTGCAAAGATAGCTAACCGATTAGTCATTGAATTCAAATCCTTCTTAACATGAGTGATGTTGAAATATAGAAGGTTCGAGACAAGTGCCCAAACAGTTTGGGAGTATCATTCCATCAACTTGTCACTAGGGGAGCATGTCTTATGTATCAGGTTCACAACAAGCTCAAAATTTCTAAAAACTGAAAGGTGACCACAACCAAGATTAAGGGTATTCTCAATGCCTAATAATAAAGCTTCAGATTCAATGGCATTGTTTGAACAAGAAAACTCCAACCTGTATGATAGATTATGAATTTTCCCTATAGGAGAAACCAAGATAACGCCAACCCCATTTACTTCACTAGAGCATGAACCATCAAAGTGCATATGCCACATATTATGATCTAAATCATTTTTTTCCAAAGGAATGTTATCCTCTTCAAAAAATATGGAATACACTCCTAGGTCTTCTTCAATATAGCTTATGCTAGATTACGGGACACTCTCTATGTAGGGAGAAATTCTTCCTTCTCTAAGGACTATAATATTCTTACCATTCTGAGGAACGGATAAATGTGTCCCGTAGAGTGAGAGGTATCCACCTGTTAAGGCTTTCCAATCTCTCCCCAATATAATTGAGTAGTTTCTTACAGGCATATCAATTACCTGAATGTTGAGGGTTGTCCTTATCTCAGGATGAGCACATAAAACTGGCGTTACATCCTTAATCTCACCTATGGTTGTTTGTTGTAGACTATTATAGGATATCATGCTTCTGGCGTTTTCATTTGTACAAGACAAGACTAGCTCTTCCATAATAATTTTTGGCATCACACTTGGGCCTGAACCACCATCAATGAGGCAACAGTGGGAAATATTATCCATGATCCTTACAGAAATATAAAAAGGGGGGTTTTTTACAGGGTATCTAAAGTTATGTACACCTACTTTATTTATAGAATAATCCTCTTCGTCTACCTCTTCAGAAATATTGGCTACAACAAAATATTTTCCTTCCATGAATTGTTTCAAATGCATCTGTTGTTCAGGGATGACAACCATGTCTAGGAGGGTTGCATCTTCTTTGATGTTCGCCAATTGATTCAAGATATTGTATTGGGAAGAGGGAAGAGGGGGAGTGATTCTTTGACTCTCAGGAATTTTAGGAACCTGAGGCATAACAATGGTTGACGATGAGCTCAGGATAGAAGAACAACGAGGAGGGTCAGATTTACCCTTGGGAGCATAGGCTTTGTTCCTAGTATTAACAACCATGACATCATTTGGCTCTGTGTTACAGAGAAATCCCCCTGTGGACAAGTGGATTCTCTCTTGGTCTCTAGACTCCTAATACCAAGACAGAAAGGGTGCTAACGTTGGTCATTGACATCCTTTTAAATCTAGTTAAACTAAAGTGTAGAGAAGAGGAAGAAAGGAGTACCTTTTAAACGACATTTTTACTAGCACATTCTGAGCTGAGATTTGATTCCTAATCTCCTCGATAATTCCTACAAACAAACAAAGACAGAACAAACTTCCTATTCTACTAAGATTATCTTGAAACCAAATCTATATAATAGAGACAAGTTCATGTAGAACAAACATAACCTTGAAAGAAACAAGCCAAGCACATATGTATATTGATGAGAACAATAGGAAATTCTTACAGTCCTTTGATGAAGGTACAGTAGCCTCTTCCATCTCTCCTTGTCCAACCCTTTTCTCAAGTAATCCACAAAATGATGATGCTTCAATGATATCTCCCTTATGAGATCACAAGTTTGATGCCTTCTTATTTCTCCATGTGCTTTTCACCATGAGAATGCCTCCTTATATAAGCTTGGAGAGACCCAACCACCTTATATATTCTTGGGATAGGTTGAGGATCCCTCTCCATCAGTTGTGAATCTTCCCTAAGATCCATCCTTGACCTCAGATTCGAATCCAACGGATTTCCAAGGTAAGGGGGATTTTTCCCTGATTCTCCTCAACAACCCAAAATTTTCTCAAACAGGCCAACGCTCCCCAAAAAGGGTGCACAAAGTGTTGCAACACTCCCCCAAAGAAGGCTAGAGAGTGTTGGCACTCCCTAACATTGGGTAGGGGAGTGCTGCCCAAAATTCCTTCAGAAAAGCCTAGCTCTCCCCCAGAAGGGTGTACAAGGTGCTACAACGCTCCCCCAAAGGAGGGTAGGGAGCGTTGGCACTCCCTGACAGTGGGTAGGGGAGTGTTGCACTCCAAATTAATCTTGAAGTAGTTTTCTTCATGGAAAAATATTTTTCTCCTCATCAGACGATTTCTCCTTCTTAAACCAGTCTTTGAAGGTGTCTTAAGTGTCGCTGTGATGTCGTTAGAGACACGACATAGGTGAGATGGAAGTATTGTTGGGTATGTGTTATATTCTTTGCATGTGTGTGTGTGGGCGCGTAATATGTGTGTGTGTGGGGGTATGTGCTATAACCTTTGCTATTTTTAGCGGTTTTATAAATTAATACCAGATTAAGGGATTAGGGTTTTGGTATCTACAGAATACCTAAAAAAATTGTATATATTGTATGGTGAATGGGGAAATTGGAGATAATGAATATAAGAAAGGTTTTCCCGGTCAAGAGTTTCCGGTATAAAATATTTGTGTACTATGTGTATGAGCCATTGATTAAATTATGTTTTTCTTAAGAATCTATATGCATTGCTTTACTTCACAGGTTTAAAACTTACATGTGGTATCAGAGCTCATTGTTGGCTTCAAAGGGATTCCTTTGTTGTTGAGGGTTTGGCTCGGTCTTGATAGATCAAGTTTATCTTGGGTCTGTGATAAACCTGGGTATGTGGGATATTTTGTAGTGGTGATTTGAGTGTAGAACGAGGAATGACAAGATCTTCTAGAATCGAGATAGAGAAGTTCAACAGTAAAAACTTTGAGCTATGGAAGCTAAAGATGGAGGACCTTCTTATAGATAAAGAACAATGGATCGATGTGGATCCTGTTACACAACCTACTGGTACACTGTCTACTAGCACACAAGCTACTGGTACACAACCTACTAGTACACAAACTACCAGTACACCACCTACTGGTATGTTGAAGGAAGATTGGGAGAAGTTTGACATAAGAGAAAGGAGTACTATTCGACTCTACCTAGAGGATTCGGTGTTGTTGAATGTCTCAGGACAATCTATAGCCACGGAACTATGGGATAAGTTGGCGAATTTGTATCAATCAAAGTCCCTGGTAAACAAGTTGTTTCTTCGAAAGAAGTTGTATCATCTTAGGATGGAAGATGGAGATTCTGTGACAGAACATCTAAATTCATTTAATACTCCAGTAAGTCAACTTGTCTCTATTAATATTATGATTGCAGAAGAAGATAAGTATATTACCTTTTATGTTCTTTTCCAGACTCTTGGGATAATCTGGTTGTAGCAACAGGTAGTACCACTCAATCTACATTGAAGTATGAGGATGTAGTTGAATCCTTGTTATCTGAAGATATGAGGCGGAAAAGCATGGATGGTCATAGCACAGATGCTTTATTTGTAAGAGGTTGTACCCAAGATAGGAATATTGGTAAGTCTTCGGGGGGGAGATCTAAATCTACAGGTACATCTAAGTCTCCAGGAAAATCTTTGAGGAAATGCTAGAAGTGTGGTAAAACATGGCATTATAAGAAAGATTGCAAGTCTAATAAGGTTGAAAAACCAAAGGGATCTAATAGTACCTCTTCCACAGAGACGAAAACCTCCACTAAAGAAGGGGGTGATGTTTACCTGGCATCTACAGGTACACATGCAGACCATGATGTATTATTGATCGACTTGGGTGCGTCATACCACATGACTCCTCACGGGGAGTGGTTCTCTGAATATGGAAAATATGATGGTGGTGATGTATTCCTAGGAGATGACTCAATAGAAAAAATCATGGGACGTGGAAGGGTTCAATTGCTGCTAAAATATGGAAGGATTAGAACACTCCTTGGGGTTCCTCAAATTCCAAAACTAGTCAGGAGCCTAATATTTGTAAGCAAGTTGGATGATGCAGGAGTGAATATTGTATTTGGAAAGAACACTTGCAAGATGGTATGAGTAGCAATGGTGTTGATGAGGGGAGTTCGGTGTGGAAATCTATAAAATTTGTTGGGAAGCACTTATATTAATGGGTGCAACAATTTTTTTGTCCCTGAGAAGAGAAATGAAGAAGACAAGATCAATATTGTCCCAGAAAAGAAGACCATGTTGTGGCATCAAAGACTAGGGCATATTGGAGAAAAGGGCCTTCAAACACTACATGGTAAAGGTATGGTTGAAGGTATGGATAATAGCACTCTGGATTTTGATTTCTGTGAACATTGCATATATGGTAAACAAAATTGAGTAAGATTCCCATCTAGTACTACAAGAGCAAAGGGGATCTTAGAGTTGATACACATTGATGTGTTTGGACCTGTTCATGTTCCGTCACTAGGTAAGTCTGTGTATTATGTTTCATTCATAAATTATTTCTCAAAGAGCACATGGATTTATTTTCTTAGAAAGAAATTTGAGGTATTTGATAAATTTAAAGAGTTTAAGGCTCTGGTAGAAAATCAGACAAAGAAGAAAATAAAGGTATTGAGAACAGATAATGGTGGAGAATTCTGCAGAAATGAATTCGAAGAATTCCGTAAGAAGTGTGGTATAGCAAGGAAAAAGACTACTCCATACACTCCTCAACGGAATGGAGTTGCAGAAAGGATGAACAGGACACTGATGGAAAAATAAAGGAGCATGCTCAGTGGTGTCGAGTTAGGACAGGAATTCTGGGCAGAGGTAGTGGGTACAGCATGTTACCTGGTCAATTGATCACCCTCATCAATGTTGGATGATAAAAATCCACATGAGGTGTGAACTAGAAAGAAACCCTCTCTTCAACATCTTAGATTGTTTGGTTGTGATGCTTCTGTACATGTTCCAAAGGAAAATAGGATTAAGCTGAATAAAAAGGATGAAAAGTGTATCTTTATTGGTTATAAAGATGGTGTGAAAGGTTATAAGCTTTGGAACCCAGAAACCAAGAAGACTGTTTACAGTCGAGATGTTGTTTTTAGAGAGGTAAAAGATGTTTCCAAATAGGAATTCCTACCAAGGCCAGAAGAACCTAAGAAAATAGAGCTAGAGTTGGATGATACAAAATCTGAAGCATCTGAAGAAGATGAAGAAGCGGAAGAAGAAGAAGAACCTCATACCCCAGTATTGAGGAGATCGGTGATAGAAAGAAGGCAACCAGAAAGGTATAGTCCCCCTGATTTTTGTTCCAATTTTGCTTTATCTATTACTGATGATGATCCCAGAACTGTCAGGGAAGCAATGAATTCAGAGGATAGTAAACTATGGAAGAAGGCCATGGTTGAAGAAAAGGATGCCTTGGATAATAATGAGGCATGGGATATAGTTGATTTGTCAGCTAGAATAAAATCTATTGGTAGAAAATGGTTGTTTAAGAAGAAGTTTAATGCATAAGGAAAAGTGGAGAAATACAAAGCTCAGCTAGTAGCAAAAGGTTATTCCCAGGTAGAGGGAATTGACTTTGGTGAGATTTTTTCTCTTGCTACTAAGTTAACTTATATTAGATTTATTTTATCTATTGTTGCTGCTTTTGATCTTGAAGTGGAACAAATGGATGTGAAGATAGCATTCCTACATGGGCATCTGAAAGAAGAAATCTACATGAAGCAGCCAGAAGGCTTTCTAGTGAAGGGAAAGAAAGAGTTGGTTTGTAAGCTAAAGAAGCCACTATATGGTCTGAATCAATCACCTAGGATGTGGTACTAAAATTTTGATACATACATCCTTGAATTTGGATTTGTGAGAAGCAGGGTTGATCACTGTGTATATTCCAAGTAGGTTGGTAATCAATTCTTTTATGTAGTGTTGTATGTTGATGACATGTTGTTGGTAGGAAATAACATGGATGTTATCAAGGAGGTGAAATCCCAGCTATCCTCCAAATTTGACATGAAGGATCTCGATGTTGCTAACTTCATTTTGGGAATGGAGATTAAAAGAGATCATGCAAATAGGAAACTCTAGTTGAATCAGAGAAAATATGTTGAGACGATATTGCAGAGGTTTAATATGCATGGAAATAAACCGGTCAAGGTTCCTGTTCCTATAAGTGTAAATTTATCTGCAGATCACTTTACCAAGACACGGGAAGAATAAGAGGACATGTCCCATGTTCCTATGCCAGTGCAGTTGGCAGTTTGATGTATGCAATGGTCTGTACTAGACCGGAAATTGCACATGCAGTGGGATTTTTGAGCAGGTATATGTCAAAACTAGGGAAGGAGCATTGGAAAGTAGTAAAGAGGGTCTTCGGGTATCTTCGTGGCACTACCAGTTATGGATTGTGCTACCAAGGAAGACCAGGATTGGACAGAGTGGTGGACATACATGGCTTTGTTGATGTAGACCGGGCTGGAGATATGGATCACAGAAGATCTACATGTGGGTATGTGTTTAACCTATTTGGATGAGCAATCAGTTGGATGAGCAAAAGACAGGTTGTAGTGGCACTCTCAACTATAGAAGTTGAATACATGGCAGCCACTCATGCAAGCAAGGAAGTAGTATGGTTACAAAGATTGTGTTTAGGTATTGGGTTGGTACAAGAAGCAATGATATTATATTGTGACAGTTAGAGTGCAATCTTCCTGGAAAAGAACCCAGCTTATCATTCGAAGACAAAGCATATTGATGTTCAGTATCACTTTGTGAGAGACATGGTTGAGGAAAAGAAGGTGTTGCTGGAAAAGGTTGACACTTTGAAAAATGTTGCAGATTCATTGACAAAGTCTGTTAGCATAGAAAATTTCTCCTGGTGTAGAGTTACAATGGGCATTTTTGCCCTGGATTGTTGACTATATAATCCCCTGGACCCCTGGATGCAAAGAAAACAACAAGTGAGAGAATGTCGGGTATGTGTTATATTCTTTTCATGTGTGTGTGTGGGCGCATCATATTCGACAACTGCGTCTGATGATCCCTCTAGTAGTGGGCTTTGTGTCATGTGCGCCGGTCACTTTCTTAGGAGGTCCCAGCGGGGGAAAGTATCCCCCCCCCCTGTTTACGCATAGCATTTGGGGCAATGCCCCTAAATTTGTTTTTTGGCCGGTTTTTGCTATTTTTAGCGGATTTTTCTATTTTTAGCGGTTTTCTAAATTAATCCTAGATTAAGGGATTAGAGTTTTGGTGTCTAAGGAATACCTAAAAAAATTGTATATATAGTATGGTGAATGGGGAAATTGGATATAATGAATATAAGAAAGGTTTTCCCAGTTGAGGGTTGCCGGTGTAAAATCTATGTGTACTCTGTGTATGAGCCATTGATTAAATTCCATTTTTCTTAAGAATCTATATGCATTTCTTTACTTCATAGGTTTAAAACTTACAAGTATGATGTTTGTGACACTTCCGACACTTGAGGCCAATAATGCGACACTTGTAATGATGACACTTGCGACACTATTGAAGTGAGTAATTTTGATGTGTAACAGATTTCCCCCCAAAGTGTGAAGTTAGAAGACGTGATGACTAAAGTACTTTGTAGACTTTTCAAGCAAGGGTATCGACTTGAAGAACTTGGCAGAAGCTGCACACAACCATCAAACAAATATTATGATATGTTCCAAATCCAAGGCAGGCATACCTATGCTTGGGTGATAAAGACTTGCAAGGTATGGATGCCATAAAATACATTGCGGATCCATAATTATATTAACAAAGAGTATAGACATCAAAGATACAATGTGGATCTATACTCCCATGACATGAATTTATAGTAGCCACAAAAAATACACAATGGATCTACGAGACAAAAAGACATAGCCACAGACCAATACAAAGTGGATCTATGTGACAGTATATGTGTCAATATTCAAGAGAAACTTCATCGCAACCTGGGTAAAGTATATATCAGAGTGATCACTCAACCCAGGGTCTTCTTATCAATCTCGATGTGATACGAATCTAACCATGTAAATAGATGTCCTGATGTCGAACATGACAGAGACCACTTGATTACTAGTCAATGAGGTAAACCATTAACAAGTGCGAGGTAAATCACCATTGATGTCAATGATTCCCAAGGTACCCTAGTACATTCCAGCAAATGTGAATAGATGAGATGAAGTTGAACATTTGTGGAATCACCCAATCAGGGGTCAATGATGTAAACCCACTGTCAGAAGTGAGGAGGCCTACCATTGAGGCATGCAGGTCCTAAGGTACTAACTAGTTTCTAAGTCTAGTTCCCGGATAATGTGTTGAGGTCGACAGGAATAGACTCATCGCAGGAGGGCCTTGATGTATCCCCCATCAACAACACGAAATTGACAGAGAGATGTAAATTGGTAGATAAAATGAACATGTACTGACATGGGTATTGAAACAAGATATTTGTGATGGTTGACTCTTGAGGCGGATACTTCCCTTGAACACTGAGGCACAATAGCAGAAACATGACATGGACCAAAACATGATGATGAAGTGGATACTGTGACTTTCGTCAGGTGACCCAAAGGAGTAAATAAACTCAGAGGATTGGTTCAATGCAGAGGTTTAGCGGATTAAATTGTATGGAAAGACAAAGTTTCATGTTCAAGGGAGACCATAAGAGTGACCTGTAATGTTCCCAAAAACTGCTTGGCTTGCTTCCTTCAATTTCCCCCCCATCCAGATAGATGAGTACCTTTATTTATTTTAACGAGCTCGAGGAGGACAACACATTCTCGATATAACTCACCTTTGGTAAGTCCCTCTTCCTTTTTTTAACGAACTGGAAGAAGTAAGGGTTTAGTCCCATATGGGCCCTTCAATGTATGATTTTTTAAACAAGTCCAAAGAAGGTAAACTCGGTGATTTTTAATGTTTAGAGAGTCTGAAAAGAACTTTAAGACGACTCTAGGGTTTAACTTTTTCGTAATGTTAGTCTCGTGAGGCCGAAAAAGAGATAAATTATCACTCGAAAGACGCCCTTTCAAACCTTTTCACGAGTGGGAAAGGAAGAAAGATCACTTGACAATATTTTCATGTTTAGAGAGTCTTAAAAGGGCTTAAAGGAGACTCCAGGGGATTCCTTTTTCGTATATCCATGGGAGCCCAAAAAGAGATAAAAGTTTGCTCGGTTACATTATCATGTTTTTACAAGCGCGAGAAAGAACAAAGACTAAGCTCAGTACTCTTTTCCCAGCTTGAAAGCTAGTGGATTAACTCTAGAATGATCATCAAAAGCTGGAGAAATTCCCCCCAAGCTTCAATTCATTCACCGAGTTTGAGGTTGTCACCAATTTCTGTACTATATGGAGAAAAAGGATACAGGTGGATGAAATGAAGGTTCAAATATGAGACCTAACGAAAGACTCGACTCGACATCTACGAGATCTAGCGAAAGACTCGACCTGATGGAAGAGGTGACTATTTCATTTTTTAACAAGCTTGTCACAGGGAAAGAACTATGCTCAAGGCTCCGAGTTCAATCCCCAAATTTTTGTTTCATTTTTTAACAAGCTTGTTATAGAGAGGAAAAACTATGCTCATAGCTTTTGTTTCATTTTTTAACAATCTTTCCACAGAGAAGAGAAACCATGCTCGTTAACTCTTTTTGATCATGGATTCCAAGAGGATAACGCTCTGGAAGGACACCATGTCAAGGGACAAAACCCAGTCATGGCTTCCAAGAGATCTTTACTGGATGGAAGAAGAATGATCTAGAAGGAACACATGTCGAGGGTCATGACAGGGGTAAATATATCAGGCTCCAATAGCCCTACCGAAGAGATCACCATGTCAACTACTGGATCCAAGTCATCTGAAGTTGAATTCATGGGAGATAACGCCACATAATTAACATGTGGCAAGGGTGAGACCGACTGCATATAAGACCCGTTTAGGGAGGTCATTGGGTTGATGGTCAAGTTAGGTCCAACAAACGAAATTCGATCAATAGTCACCATTCTTCCATCATGCGGGGAATATATCACATGAAAGAGAGTGGACACAATAGCTTTCATGGCATAGACATAATCTCTCCCAAGGAGTAAATCAAAATCCAAGGGGTCCTAGACTACCATAACATCAATAAAGACAGTTTTCCCTCCCAAAGTTACAGGAAACTGAGGAAGGATCCTTAAAAGGTGACTGGTTCTTCTGTTGAAAGAGAACAAAGTATGGGTAACTGGCACAAGCTGAGGATAACCCAAATCTTGCCAAGCAATAGAGGACAAAATACTAATGGACGAACCTTCATCTATCAGCACATGAGGAACATCCCAACCAAAAACCTGTACTGTAATATTGAAAGGAATGTGAGAGGGAAGATGAGGTCTAGTTAGCTCACCCCAATCAAAAAGGATGGCCTCATTACTTGGAGGGGATTTCATGGGAGAGAGAGGAATTCCCCCCAGCACAATAGATTCTGTATAAATGAGAAAAACATGGGTAGTATCGGGTTTACTCTCTAGAGGGAGAGTAGGATCGATTGATAATGACATCAAATCGACCACTTGGGTTTCATTCTCCAAGGGGAGAATGGGGTCGATAGGTGGAAACGGATCGACCATTTGGGTTGCACTCTCTAACGAGAGAGAGTAGGATCGATCGAATATGGGATCGAATCAACCACTTTTTCAACTAGTTTAACTAAGGACATGACCATATTGATGACATGATCAACCGGACTAACCAATGAAGGGACCGGATCAACCACTTTGGCACTCGTCAAAGGAGGAGTGGGATTGACCACATTGGCACTCTTCAGATGAAGGGTGGGACTGACCAATGACGGGACTGGATTAGTCACTTGGGTTTCATTTTTCAGATGAAAAGTGGGGTTGATCGATGATGGAACTGGATCAACTACTTTGGTTAGTGGTTCAACCGAGGATGAAACTAGATTGACCACCTGATCAACCGGATTGACTGGGGATGGAACCAGATTGACCGTTCCATCAACTAACGTTGGGTTGGGGGAAATCGTACGATAACCATTTGGAATTTGAAGCTTTTCCAAAAGAGAAGAAGCCTCATCTACACAAGGAAAAATGTGAGAATAATGATCACCTTTTCATAACATACAAGGAAATTTGTCAGTAGTCTTCTTCTTACCAACCTTAACGTCACTAGTTGACGGGGTGTCACCAACATGACTAGAAGATGTCGATAACATGGAGGACCACATTTATAAGACCTTAGGAATACTAGGGAAATCCCTCAGAAAGTGGTCACCCTTACAAAGACTGCAAGGGAATTTGGGTTTCAGATTCTTCATTTTAATCTTGTTGACCTCATCAATACTCTCAGTACTATTAACAGTAGCTGGTTTCTTGGATCCAATATCTGATATGGTTGGAGGCTTGGTATTTTTCGAGTTCTTCTTCTTCGTCTCTTTATGTTTCTTCTTCTTCTGATCAACCTGACTACTTGCTTTAGATATTTCACTAGACGAAGAAGGAGAAAAGGAAGGAGACTTAATGGGTGAAGAAGGCAAAAAGTCGAGATGAGGTTGATGTGTGAGTGGTGTACTGACATCTGAAGCACTGGGAAGATTCAAGATCACCGGAGTGGGGAACAACCAAACCGGTAATCTGATGGTGAGTCCTGGAAGATAAAGTGTGGGAATGTACGGAGGACCAATGTTTCAAAAAGAAGGAAAGGTGAAAGGTTCCCCGGGATAAGGGGTTCCTCCATTGGTACTCTCCAGAATTGATGCCATTAACACTGACTCGACCTAAGGTCCACTAAGTAAAACAAACAACACATGCTATGAATATAAGAAGGAAACAATCAAACAATACTTCCCACAATGAAACCACAAGTTGGTGATGAAATACAATGTCACAAGATCAATATAGAAAGGGGCGGGGATAGAGAGGGTGGATAAATTACGTTGGCAACCTGCTTAATGGACTTACGCATTGGTGCAAGCTTCCACACAGTAAATGTGGATTTACCCTCCAAGGATCTCGAGTGAGTTTGACGAGTGTCTGTTCCAGGTACAATGAGACTTCCCTTCATCGTCACCTTGTGTGAGACCCTAAATATTATGGCTACTAAGGTCACCAACTCACATTCATCCCTTGGGCAGGTATAGTCGACAGTCGATTTTGAACATATGGGTAGGATAACAAGTCTGAAATCCTTCAAGAGAATTGAGGACAAGTAGACTGGTAGAACTCCAGAGGACCCCAAACGGATTTAGAATTCACGAAGCACCGAGACCAAATGAAGACAGTTGAACCTCAAAAAGAACCACCAATATACGATCTAACTACTATGAACGGTTGAACCATGGAGGGATAATATCTGTAACTCTCCCGAACGCGACCTCGTGTGTAACCCCTGTGTGAGAGGGGGGTCCCAGAAATCCTATACGAAAATTATATTTTCTCTCCCTATCATAAGATGCCAAGTTTGTTCGATAGCTTTGGAAATTTATGCTTTCAACCTATTCCAAAGCCCTACACCTTAAGCTAATGTAGGTTTTCTTAACATAAATGTAAAAGAATCTGATAATTTTTAGTTTAGCATTGATTTTAGTGGTTGTTGTTTACTCAGAGGTGTATGAGAGTAAAAATTGATGATATCATGACTCAATTCCCAAAACATGCATAAGAAATGATCAGCAGTATTTTCATTCAATGAATGTCTATTTAAGGGAAGGAGAAGGATTTTCCTTTCACTTTCAAACACTAATACACAATGACCTCATGCAATAGTCCTCAATCAAAAATACAATATAATTCTAAAATGTTTATATGTGACTGATAATCAATTTGATGTAAAGATTCCTATGTTAATCAGACTTCAAGATCTGTGAGATTTAAGCAATCCGGAAGAAAACTTCACATAAACAAAAACACACCCTCATTGTGATCAAACAAGAAAAAATAAAACCAAATCCAAATAGGAGGAAATTCTTGGAGAAAATACTTAAAATATCAAAATGTAATAGTGAATAGATCTTTGAATTTCCTTACAACATCTTTCAGTCAATCAGATAAGTGAGAAAGTGGTAGATCGACTCCAAATCTCAGGGAAGAAGAGTGACTCAATGCAAGGAAAATAGATGTCAAAAATCCAAACAAAACATCATCAACCCTTAGAATTCAAATAATTGGAGCCTAAACAAGGACACACTAAGATAGCATAAACCCTGAGCAAATGAATCAACAACAAGAAGACTGAGAAATCAACTCCCAACGAGATTTTTGCAGAAAAAAGGGCAGCGCTCTGGTGTCAAGGGTACCAGAGCATTGCAACACTTTTTGGGAGCCTGCAAGGGAGTGCCAATGCCATGGTGGTAAAGGAAAGGGAGTGTTGGCCTCTCAGAACTCAAAAACTTGACCAGAAATAAAAAAAAAACTCAGGAAAAATGTAGAAATTCAATGTGTAAGATGAATCCAAGAGCCAAAAACACATCTAAGGATCAGAGACACAACATGCATAAGATTTAAAGGTGATCAAAGGCTAAAACAAGGACCTAGGAAAGGAACCAAAACTCAAAGTTTCCTCCCCAGTGGAGTCACCAATTTCTGTTATAGTGAAATCCCCCTGCGGACAAGTGGATTCTCTCTTGGTCTCTAGACTCCTAAGACGAAGACAAAAAGGGTGATAACATTGGTCACTGACATCCTTTTAAATCTAGTTAAATTAAAGTGTAGAGAAGAGGAAGAAAGGATTAACATTTAAATGACGTTCTTCCTCGCATAGTCCGAGCTGAGCTTTGATTCCTAAGCTCCTCGATAAGTCCTGCAAACAAACAAAGACATAACAAACTTCATATTCTACTAAGATTAGGTTGAAACCAAATCTATCTAATAGAGACAAGTTCATGTAGAACAAACATAACCTTGAAAGAAACAGGCCAATCATATATGTATATTGATGAGAACAACAAAGAATGCTTACAATCCTTTGATGAAGGTGCAACAGCCTCTTCCAGCTCTCCTCATACAACCCTTTGCTCAAGTAATCCACAAAATGATGATTCTTCAATGATATCTCCCTTATGAGATTACAAGTTTGATGCCTTCCTATTTCTCCATGTTCTTTTAACCATGAGAAGGCCTCCTTATATAAGCTTGGAGAAACCCAACCACCTTAGAGATTCTTGGGATAGGTTGAGGATCCCTCTCCATCAGTTATGGATCTTCCCTAAGATCCAACCTTGACCTCAGATTCGAATCCAACTGATTTCCAAGATAAGGGGTTTTTTTCCCTGATTCTCCTCAACAACCCAAAATTTTCTCAAACAGGCTAGTGCTCCCCCAAAAGGGTGAACAGAGTGTTGCAACGCTTCCCTAAGGAAGTCTAGGGAGCACTAGCACTCCCTGACAGTGGGTAGGGGAGCGCTACCCAAAATTCCTTCAGAAAATCCTAGCGCTCCCCCAAAAGGATGTACATGGTTCTACAACGCTCCTCCAAAGGAGGGTAGGGAGTGTTGGCACTCCCTGAAAGTGGGTAGGGGAGTGTTTCCCTCCAAATTCAATTTTAAGTAGTTTTCTTCATGGAAAAATCTTTGTACTCCTCATCAGATGATTTCTCCTTCTTAAACGAGTCTTTGAAGGTGTCTAAAGTTTCCATGTGATGTCATTAGATACACGACATAAGTGATATGGGAGTATGATGTTTGCGACACTTGAGGCCAATAATGCAACACTTGCGACACTTGTAATGACGACACTTGCGACACTATTGAAGTGAGTAATTTTGAACTGTAACACTCTGCAAAGTCTAGAACAGTGATAGTAGCTTCTAGTCTCTTACCAAAGATCTTATCTTTGGCAGTCTTCTTTACCTCACATGTGCTTTCTTCGTGGTACTCCTTGCAAAAGTTACACCAACTCTGAGGCAGGATAGCTTTATACTGAAAATTGTTTTCAATCGGATTTTTAAAAGGGGGTGTTGAAGAGTATGAATCTCTAGGGGTGAGAGGGGAGACAATTCCCTTCCACTCAAATTCTATCATACAATTGTTCATATCTTGTACTAGTCGTAAAAGAGCAGACATGTCTGGCTGTCTAACTGATTCTCCCTGGGGAAGACCAGTTCTTTCAATCTGTTCTTCATACTCTAAGAAAGTATGCAGAGAGGAACCAAGATTATCAATGGATTTTTCCTCAAGACTATGACGGTAGGGAAAAGGCAATGCATTGTAGTAATGCATGAAAGCGTCTTGGTTATGAGAGTGGATAAGTTTGGGGATTTGATTGTACAATTTGGTGAAACGCAAGTTGAAATACTTGATGGTCTCACCATATTTATAAGTGACATTATTGTATTCCATTAACTTCTTTGTAGGGCTTTTGGATTGCCCATAAGTGGATCAGAACCAATAGATTAACTCCTCCCAAGTAGACAGGATCTTAGGAGGAAGGCCAAAGAAATCGGTCACACCCTTTTCTTCTAAGGAATTGACGAACAAGTGCATGCAAGTGTCATTATCGTTGGCCCCTATGTTATGACAAGCATTAGAAAATGCCACTAGGTGTTCATTGGTACTGAAAATGTTGTTTCCTGAAAACTTAGGCAACTTTAAACTTCCGAAGTGGGTGAGTAGCAAGTTCTAAGTTAAGAGGAGAGGACACATGCCATGGTGTGGTTGTGGCATCTTCTTCGAACTGAAAATGTCCATACTTTTTTATGAATTTGGTGGTATTTGTGGTAGATTGGACAGGGATATGGTGGCTATATAAGCTACCAATCACTGATGAAGATGAATTTTGAGAAGATGAAGCACTTCCAATGCCACCAAAGCCTCCACTAGATGCCATTTTGTGGGTGATAGGTGAGGGAAAGAAAAACGAGCTAGATGAATCAGATAAAGTCCTCCTTAGAGTACTTTGTTGGACAGATAACACGACGTTTCTTCTTCCTATTTTAGCAATAGGATTGATTTCAGGTGACAAGCCTCTTCTTCGTCTAGAAGCATGAGAACCTAAGGACATGAAAGAAAGGCCAAAACTTGAAGAAAAAAAGGGTTACTGCTGATTTCTAGGATGTCTACATCTAGCCTCCAATTTTTATTGAGCACTAATATCTCGTTCAATTGTTTCCCAAGAATGGTTAAGTTCAGCGTGGGTATTGGCACTTTCTAGAATGGTGTTAAACAAGTTCAAAGCAATGTTGGTATGGTCTTGAAGAATGGGCTCGATATTGGGATTCCTTGCAATAGGAACATTCATTAATAGAAAAACAGTCAAAGAATCAATTTCAGAAAAAGAAAGATGTATCGATGAAAATCAAGTATAAAAAATTAACCAGAGAGATATCGAAGATCTCCCCAGTATGGTCGCCAAATAGATGTTGAGGAAAATATTTGAAATGATCTTGCTCAAGCATTTTCAAATTCTTCTTGGCTAAATAAAAATAGACAGGAATATCACCTTATGTTTATAGCCAACAAAAATAACATCCTAAATCACAAGTATTAATTACAAGTTCTTAGGCTAGTCTTTTATCAACAAAAAGCTTGTTGTAAATTCACATTTTATGTAATTTTCTGAGAATATCAGTTGCTGAAAAGTCACCAAGATGATAATCAAGACAGATGAGACATAAATCAATCCTTTATTTCATTCAAATTCACTAAAGAGTCATTTTATTTACAAAAACTCATGCAGAAACTTTGGACCAGATTCAAACTTAGACATCCCCGATGGAACATACAAAAGGACCTCTGACAGAAAACCAAAACTGAACTCTAAAAGCAATATCATCTTACCACAGATTGTTGCCCACTCGACTCTCTGAAAAACAAGTGTCTGAATAATCTGATTCAGCCCTGAATATTGATTTCTACAATAAGACCCTTAGCATGTGTCTACTTCTATCTTCCTCATGTTCCTCCCTTTCCTTCTACTTTTAACAAATTAGAATTGGTTGAATTAGTTGAACCAACTCATTATTTAAATTAATTAAAAGACTCAACTAACTTTAGTTAGGGGGAAGAGTAATAATTAAAATAAGGGTCATAAATAAATAATAACTAGTATTTGGGAACCCTTGTGACTTCCTTTAGTTCATAACAATCATAACAATCATAACATAACCATTTGTTAAGAAAAACACACCTCCTTGTGCCTCACATCAACATATTCACTTTTGGCAATTTTAGCTTATGAAATTTGAAATTATTTCAAAAATAATACTCATATATCCAAAATAAAATATGGTGTCCAAAGATCCCTGAAGTCAACGTTCATAAAACAATAGATAAAATAAAACTCAAAATCCATATTTCCCAGTCTACGATGCAACCCTTCCTTGGTTGTTGTTGTCACCTCTTGATTTTCCTGAATTTTCCTTTGGTTGTGCAGAGCCTTTAGGCCTAATACCATTGATCACATGGGAACAATTGTCCCTCAATTGCATCCGGGAAGACACAGATTTGTCAAATCCATTGGAGGGTGAGGAAGGGGAAGCAATGGATTTTCCTTTATCAAGGGCATGGTGGACCTCAGTTTTCAATCTCTTGCTAACATGGGAGGATTGCACTGGAGAGTGGTTAGGGGCATCTTGGACAATGGGGTTAATAAGTGGAGGAGCAGACAAGGACAAGTTGGGCCAGCGACAATGTTGGGAGACAGTTGGGTGGACAATCTCCTGCCATCCATCATTTTTCAGGACCTCGGGTTGCAATGAGATATGAGGAGGTACACGGATATCAGGGCTTATGGGGCTTAGAAAGGAGGCCTTTCAGGCCTAGGTTGGACTATTCCCTTCCCAATCCAATTGAAAAATCTGGCATGAAACAATTGGCCAAGCTCTTGTGAATCGGCATCAAAATGTATGGAGAACCTGGGCCTTCTTAGGCCTCGGTTCCAGTGACCTCTACCTCTATTTCCTCGACCATGGCTACCTCGACTGAAAAAATGCATCCTGCATGCGTGATTGATTAGAAAATAGTCTTTTAAATAACCAAACATGACAACTCTTAAAAATATGAAATAGATTTGTCTCAACAATGTATCAGACTCATGCAATCCAATCCATACAAATTGTTTTACTGTTAATCAATGAGTAGGTGGTGAAAAATGGTTCTGGTATATGCGAGGGGTTGAGAGAAACATGATGCAATGAGGGGGGAAAGAACATGGTTACTTCTCAATGACAACAACAATCAACTGGAAATCAATCCAATAAAACATCATTGTAATCCACGCAAGACACTGCCACTTTCAACTGCTTTAACACTGAAATTCTCTTGACTGTAATTAATCTCATAATAGGAAGTGGAAAAATGGATATGGGAGGTGACGGGGTTTGTAATTAGCAGAAAATGAAATAATGGAAGGGAAGAAAGACGATTATTCTTCATGAAATTAATTAAGTGATCCATAAAACATTCTGCGAAAAGAGATGCATCAACCATTAATCATTTTGACCAAATAACAATTTTTGTGCATTTAACTAGTTCACTGTTCATAATCAAATATCCAACCCAGTGCCTTCACAAGAGAGTATGCCTTCCACACAATCTGTAAAGAGGATCTTGTTCCTTTCTTTGCATCTTATAACAATTTCCAAACATTAGCCATTCCACTCTGTTAACCATCAAAATCAACCACTACCCATACATTACTTCAATCAACAAATATACTCAAATTCATGTTTCCAAAATTAACAATGAAGTCACACTATCACTGCAATTGAGCATGTCATTTAAATGCATTGATATTCATTAAACATATATATAGGCAGTAAACCTAATAATCCAGATTAAATTGAAAAATCTGAATTGATATTTAAACATACAACCAACAACCACCATTTAGACACAAGCTATGTACATGGTAATTCACCAAGGCAATGTAATTCTGCCACTGTAAAAAAAACAATTTAATGTGACTTAAAAAGCTGGGACATCCATCCAACATGATGAGGTCTCGACAACATTCCCTTCTTAACAAATGATCGATTGCAACAAACAAACATGCTTAAAACTCTGTGAAACCCAAGCTATCCATGTTATACATAGTGCATAGTCACCAAAACACTATGATGCAATAACTCCATTTAACAAAATAAAGCACACAGTCACAATAATAACTCAATCCATCATGTTGAGTCATTAATAACACAATATTACTTCGATTTAGTCCAACTATAATCAACTATCTTGTGAAAACTCAGTCTTATACAATCGAAAAATCATAAGGGTATAGTGGATATAGTTCCTACAATCATTTGATTCCATAATCATTCGACACCAAAGAAAACCACAGTTACCATGAACATTATTCCATTATGAAAAACACCATACACACAATGCGACATGTGTGAGCAACATCAATCATTTGTAACCAATGCCAGCTAAACATCCAAACAATCCTTAGTGAAAAAATACCAATGACTGTGTGCCAACCAACCAATTTTTCATTGTCGTAAAATCAATTGACCTAACAAGTTGTGACAACAATGCATACCCATGCATCGATTCGAATCAGGGTAGCATCCCTCTCCATTAAACAATACTAATTTATTAATCATAAGGAGCGCGACTGTGTAACTTGAGTGGTGCCAATAATAATGCAGGATTTGTCATTATGATCACAGAGGTAGTAACTAAATGGAAAACCAACACGACTGCCATATGACCAACTGGGCGAGTCCATATTCAAAGTAATCGACCATACATTCAATCCACAATAACCCATAGCAACTTGACAGGCTCGACAATATTCTCTATAAAACTCTAGACTGGAGGGTTAAGGGTCTTCTCTATAGCCAACACAAGGGGAACAGAGCCAACTCCTTGTAATGGTGAAACCTTCGAGGCCAATGGTATACACATAGAGAGAGTCATGATTTGTCCATGGACAAGTAAAAAATCCATGACAGGGGCCATAACAGAAGGTGAGGCTCTAATTTTTTCCTGGAAATGTTATTTAACGCACGTGGGGTATAACCCTCGTGCTCTCTAATCAAACAACCACATCACAGAGGTGAAGACAGGGCTGAGTAAGAACAGGGAAACCCATTTCGTGACCCTTAGTGGTAAAACCAACCAATGCCCAAATGAACAAAACACAGTGACACATAATGCCTTCAACCATTGTACCCATAAAATCCAAAGAGTAGATTTAGTGACAAATGCGTGAAGATAGCCATCCACTCAAGCACAAACAAAAACCCTCCAACTAAACCAGTAAGGATAACAGAGAGCTACCACCCAGGATGACCAATAACTTCCATGAATTCAATATTATTATAGGAAGAACCATCCACTCTTCATTCCAAGAACACAATTTCACACAGTTGCAACACTTAGGAAAACACAAACCAATACACCTGAGCTAGTAATCATTTCATAACTAGAGTAGAGTCATGAATGGCCAAAAAAAGACATACCTGTAATAGAATTCCTTAAAACGAGAGTTGGTCGAGCGGTTCCTCTCCGCTAATAATTAGGAGCATAACCACATGAGCAAGATCGAACAATAGCCCAACTAGGGCGATGGCTAATGGGAGGAGTAAAGGTGACGTGCAGTAAATGCACGTCGCCTCCACCCACAATGCATTAATTCATCAATACATGCCAACGATTTCTTCATTAACACCATCAATAAAACCATGTATTGAAAAAATCACCCATTAAAACCAACAGTGTGGCCATATCACCTTCCTAACTTATGCCATAACATTATTCCCAAGTTCCATATAATTCAACAATTCGCATAACCATTTGCACTATTACCTTGCCAAATGCGCCACCAACATTTCATGCCATATGCATATTAACCATATAACTCAATCAAAATTACATATCCATTTACTTGCTAGCTAGGATTTAACAATAATCGTTAAGTCTTTCATGCATGTAGTATAGTTTATAGGATAGCTTTAAGTTCTTCCCTTTTGCAATTGTTTCTCATTTCCTTCCAATTGTTCACATGTAGTATTGCAGAATTTGATCCCTTTTCTTTGCATTTGTTATAGTATTTTTTCCTTTCTGAAAATTGCCCTTGATGTAACTTCACTAACAAGTTTGTTTTGCAGGTGCGATAAGAACAAATAACAGTGATATTAATGAATAGCATAGGCTGTAGTAACATAAGGAATCAATATTTCATAAACTGAAACCATAGCCAATAACAAAAGATCTCATCAACCATGTGAGCCCTGTCACACATCACCACAACATCAAACATGATCAGATATGATCTTCAATGGTTCCAGGGGGTCCCACCTACTAGTATTATTTATCTTTTATAATAATGGTCTTTAGAAACACTCTGAGGGCAAAACATCGTTCACAATTTTTAATTGTCAACAATGGGGAATAGTTCAGTTTTGATAAATTTTGAGTATCAGTTTTGATATTGTTGCATGAGGACATGCAATGACTTTAGCATGGGGGAAATGTTGAGTCTCCATTTTGACACTTCTATTATCCTATATTATCCTCTATCTGAGTCTATGTTACCTATGATATGTGTATATGATGGACCATTTCCTCCACAAACATAATTTGTGACCTTGTCCATGTGCATAGAGAGGTAACCTATGTTAAAGCATGATTTGTTTGATTTTCTTGATTAAATTAGATTAAATGGTTGATTATTTATGCTCCTAATTACTTTGACTCTTAATTAATAAGCTCCATCCGGTACTCCAATGATACAGTACTGCAATAATCGCTTGATCCGGTACTCCACTGGATCTGGTACCCTTTCTGATTTGGTACCAATATTCCACTTAATCTGGTACTCTGCAGTGATCCAGTACTATCAGTTCAGTGCCTATTCCAGTACCAGTACAACACTTCTTTCGGTACCACCAACTCAGTGCCTCATCTGGTACCACCATCTCAACGCCTTATCCGGTACCAACCTCAAGCCTATTCCGGTAATACCTTTGCGCTAGTTTGGTACCCATAGTCATGACTATGCTCATCCAGTACTAAAATCCTGTCTACAGGATTTACATGTTGAACGAGTATGATGGTGATGATTCCAAGAAGTTTGTTGGATAGTGTAACGACCCTGCTTAATAAATGTATAGGATTATTAATTATAATTAATTTGATAATCTGATTGTCCTAAAATGTTAGTTGAACAATAATTATTTCTTAAATAATATTAACTAATTAATTATTATTAATTACTTGTTCATATCTGTCAATGATTAATTAATTATTAATTGACTCTTTAATTATGTGAGTAAAGAATTAAAGGGGTTAATAATTTAATTTATTAAAAACTTATGTATACGAAGGGGATAACAAACATTAAATAAAAGGATAAGAAACATTAAATAAAAGGACAGGACATTAAATAAGAGGATAAGATAATGAATGTAGGGATAAGGAAATTAATGAGGAGGAAAGGGTCGGTGAAGGAGGGATATGAGGGGAGGATCCTTACGGGAAGGGGATAATTTTTTTTGGGGGGAGGGAAGCATTTTGGAGGGGGAGGAGGGTTCTGGTTTCTTTGCTTGGATTTTCTGGTTGTGTGGTGGAGTTCTACAGTCTTTGAGTATCACTGCAGGGGGCACCGGGTTGCTAGGGGTTTTGGGCATGGGGGGCAGGATTCCTTTCGGTTTCCTGGAGCTAGGGAGCTGGACAGGCTGCTCCTAGCTAGATGGAAGGTTAGTCGGTTTGGGTAGAGTTGGTCAGTGGCATCAAGCTAGGCAAGGAAGCAGCAGGAAGGACAACAAGACTGGCGGGAGTTTAGCATCAGACCAAGGTGTTTTAATTTACGTATTTGTTTTATATATATTTAAGGAATATGAAGTGTTATAAGTTTGTTCATAATCTTATTATGTTCAGTTCAAAAATTTTTATATAAATTTTATATATGTTGGTTATTGGTTATGTGTTGGTTATGAAGTATTTAAAATGTTAGGTTAGCATTCCTTAAAATAATTCATTTTAGGGGTTTTATAAGGCTGTGTGGAGCAGAACCCTACACATGGTATCAGAGCTGTAGTTCACAATCTAGAGCCTTAAGGGCCTACCTACCCACCTACCCACCTAACCGCTTGTAAGAAGGAAAGTTTAGAATTGAAACTGTTCAACACTAACCCAGAAATTTAAACAACCCCTAATTGGCTATATTGAATCCCTTTGCCCTGAAATCCTAAACAATCTCTAAATAATCTGTATATGAAAATATTTATGTAATTGTAAAAATAAATTAGGGCCAAGCTCCAACTCCAACTCCAAATCCACCTAACCTGCAAGCCAAAAACACAAATTTTTATTTTATTTTTACACAGATCTATATATAAACAATATTCCCAATTGAAATTAGTATAATTCTATACATATTGAAAGTAACGAACAAACAAAAAACAGTACCATATAGTCAGCAATTGTATCTTCACTTGTTTTGTTCTTGCCAATGTTAACTCCAAGAATGCCAGGACCTTCTTTTCCTCCAGGTTTATGCTGCTCTGTTTCTATAGGCAAAGCATGTTGTGCACCCAACCATTTGCTACAGCCACTATACCCTCACTATTGAATTCATATCAGTTAATAATTTAACAATTTATAGTAAAAAAAAATGTAAGTATTTAAAGTATAAAAAAAAAATATGCGTATATAATATAAAAGTAAAATATATATATATATATATATTGGGGGGGCAGCTACCCTTCCCTAACATAACCCTACACAAACAATTCTCACACAGCCCAGCTCTAGGTGCCAAGCCCTTTATTGTGTTCACACAAGTGTTAATCATTATTCTAAGCCACATCACATATTAAACTACCATATGCCAAAATCTGAGTACACATTCTAATACACATACAAATCCCAGCGTAGGTGCCAAGACCGAAACCATTCCTCATATCTCATCCAAACAACAATTGTTGCGTGGATTGCTTGAGGGTTTTGTTAACATAATGAGGGGAGCTCAACAACTCTTATCCACCTCGGGATTTGATGTAATAACAGCAGAAGTAGAGCCCAATCTAAATTCCATAAGCCTCTTAGCACCATGAAGACGAGCCAGACAGTCGATCTTGCAGTGAGCAAGACTGACACTCTTATCCCTGAGGCTTCCAATTACAGGCCATCCTCTCGGCCCAAGGAACAGATAATCCTTTCTTACACCTTCTAGCCCATGCACAGCCTCGAGGACAGAGATAAATATAGAGAATCAAATTGGGATCCGTTCTTTATCCATGAACCGATTCTTAGTGAGTGATTCCATGGAATAAGAGATCAACATCTTTCCGATTCTGGTTGAAAGGTGTTGCGTGCGCTCTTGGGTAGGTCAATATCTAGCGTTTGTTCTGAGGAGCGTGAAGGTATCTATTTCTCATAACCAACCTAGTCTAAAACTCAAATATAACTACAAAGTAAATACCCAGGTCCATAACCAACAATTACTTGAATATATATATATATGAAGGTATCTATTTCTCATAACCAACCTAGGCTAAAACTCAAATATAACTACAAAGTAATATTTAAGTCTATATCCAAAGCAATATAATTAATTATATACCAACACATTTCTTCAAGTCACGATCTTAACAAGATCCTCGACTCTTAAGTAATAATATATATATATATATATATATATATATATATATATATATATATATATATATATACTCTTTATTAATTATAATATATWTATGTAAATAAAAGATTAAATTATCTATCTTACCAGGYTGTTGAGACCTAGAAATTTTATGTGAACAAACCAATCCCAASAAAAATCTCGAGGCAAGGTTACCCTCTACAAGGTCTCAGTCGAAAGGAACAAATTTTCAACAGAAAAAGACTGATGAAGGGACTCATTCAAAGGCAACAAGCTCAAGCTCGATATCAGCTCTCAACAAAAAAAATAATGACATGGATAACAGCGAACCACCAAACTTAGACCTAATAGAATTTAATAGAAACCAGTCTTACCTTTATTATTCTATCACAGATATTGATCCATTTGAGAGATATTACCCCTACCTACCTAATATAGTGAGTAACCATTAGCGACTTGAGCAGATATGCAGGCAGGCACGGCTATAACTAAATGGAGAGAGGCCAATTGTTCCTATTTGACCCGAACAAAACCCGGAGACAACAACTGCGCAAACAACAGTAAGAATCAGTGGAACATAAATATTCCACTGACACCATGCATAAACATCATCAGAGGACCGCAAGAAACAACCATGTCCATATTTTGAAAAGACAGTTATAGCATAAACCCACCACCTCCAGAGCTTCTATGAGTACCCATTTTCAGAAATGACTTGCAAACACAAAAAAAAGAAGCAAAGAATGGTAACTATGACCAGAACATAACTACATTCATTGACCATGCCAGGTTCCATGATTTCCCCAACCACACATGGGTTAGCATCCAAACACCATTACAACACACAGGTCGAGAACAAGAGCCGAGCGCACCAAGCCCTCAAGCAGCAAGAAAAAGAAAAAAAAAAACTAGCTCGCAGGCTTATCTCCAGCCCCATGCGACCTGCAACCAAAACACAGGTCAGTCAAAAAACAAAACAACAAAAGATCAAACAACAACAACACACCAAGCGCACCTACACCCAACACAACAGGAAACATCACAGGTAATCCAAGACTAACATGTCAGCGCCAAAACTATCAAGGGAGGAGTTGCAGAGTGAGAGAGGTCGACCACGTTCGAAGAGCGAAATAATGCGGGTTTGGGGATGGGGAACTCGATGTAGGGTTTTGGGGGGGGTGGGGATAAGAGCCCGGGGGGCACATGGGCCTCATGCGAGGACCCACGATGCCCTATATTTTTTTTTTAAATTTAATTTATTTAATCTTATTTTGTTTGTTGTTTTGTTATTTTATTTTTTATTTTTATTTTTATTATCATCTGTTTAAACTTAATTTAATTGTAATTATTTAAAAAAAAAAACAATTAAATTTTAACA
>ML779360.1:621511-674338 GCA_009831015.1 Picea engelmannii
CTTAAATAATATTAACTAATTAATTATTATTAATTACTTGTTCATATCTGTCAATGATTAATTAATTATTAATTGACTCTTTAATTATGTGAGTAAAGAATTAAAGGGGTTAATAATTTAATTTATTAAAAACTTATGTATACTGAGGGGATAACAAACATTAAATAAAAGGATAAGAAACATTAAATAAAAGGACAAGACATTAAATAAGAGGATAAGATAATGAATGTAGGGATAAGGAAATTAATGAGTAGGAAAGGGTCGGTGAAGGAGGGATATGATGGGAGGATCCTTACGGGAAGGGGATCATTTTTTGGGGGGGGAGGGAATCATTTTGGAGGGGGAGGAGGGTTCTAGTTTCTTTGCTTGGATTTTCTGGTTGTGTGGTGGAGTTCTGCAATCTTTGAGTATCACTGCAGGGGGCACCGGGTTGCTAGGGGTTTTGGGCACGGGGGCCGGGATTCCTTTTGGTTTCCTGGAGCTAGGGATTCAGACAGGATGCTCCTATCTAGGTGGTAGGTTAGTCGGTTTGGGCAGAGTTGGTCAGTGGCATTAAGCTGGGCAAGGCAGCAACAGGAAGGACAACAAGACTAGCGGGAGTTTAGCATCAAACCAAGGTATTTTAATTTACATATTTGTTTTATATATATTTAAGGAATATGAAGTGTTATAAGGTTGTTTGTAAGCTTATTATGTTCAGTTCAAATTTTTTTATATAAATTTTATATATCATGGTTATTGGTTATGTGTTGGTTATGAAGTATTTAAAATGTTAGGTTAGCATTCCTTAAAATAATTTATTTTAGGGGTTTTATAAGGCTCTGTGGAGAAGAACCCTACAGACAGAAGTATCTTGAGGTAGTTTTGGAGATTACGATAGACTTCATCATTCATGCACTTCATGTCATGAGGATGAAGTCCATCCCTAGAGATACGATATGAATTACCAATTGTAATATTTTGAAACCATTTGATAATTATCCTCATACCTTGGTTATAACGGCTCACCTTCTTTAAAATGGATGTTGTGTAGATGATAGGGAGTAAGTAGCCAGTAAAGGATGATACACATTGTTATATTGAATGAAACATTGAATCGTTGATTCAATCGATCAATTGAAGGAATACAAATGATATTTTGTGCAATTCATGAGCATGAGTAAAGCATTTTAGTCTGCAATTTCTTTAGAGGTACCTTGTTGGTTCGACAAGGGCCCACCACACCAACCAAGGTAAACCTCCCTATACATGTATTTGTGTGTTGAAATTCAATTTTGTGAGTGTGAACACTTAATAGTTGTGTGTTGTAAATGATTTTAAATGAATTTTAAGTACAGTACAAATTTATTTGATTTTGAATCAGTGTGAGTAAATGGTTATACATTGAACAGAGTAGATAATTCCATTTCCATTTCTGTATATTTATATTTAATTGATAAGAGTTTGATAGATGTGTGGGATTTTTAAGTAAGAAAATGTTGTTGTTTTGAATTTATGACTGTGTTATTCTTAGTAGGTACAGGAACCATAAGACTTCATCTCTCACCTTCATTCTCCATGTAATGAAGTCTCTCAATAATATTGATTGTTTTCTGTATTAAAGAAGGTTTGATTGGAATTAATAGAGTTATGATTGATTTCCTTCTAAGAGTGAATAAAGTGGATTGTTGATTACTATTTCAATTGCTACAAGAAGCAAGATCTAAGTTCATCTCTTCATTTCATGAGCCTGTAATGAACAGACTTGTCATCTAAGCAAGAACCTTTCCAATTGAGTGTTTGTTTGAGAGTTTTGTTATAATCTTTATCTTTTGAGTTTGAAGTTGTGCGAAGTGTTTAGATATTCGAGAAACAGAATGTTATGTTATTAATTATTTCCTGATTGAGATAGACACAACAAACATAGATAAGTTACCTATTTTCGGCACATATAGTGTAACAACTCTTTTGATTATGAATCATGGATTGACATATAAATGAGTGAAATATACTAAGCATATATATACACCAACAGGGACTAATAGATATATTAGTTGGCTTTCCCCAGTTTGGTTTTTCTAGGATAAATCTCGTCTTATGATTTGTTATATTGTTTCTATGGTTTATTAATTTTTATCTCGCATACTTTGTTATATCATTTCATTTGGTATCAAAACAATTATTGGCTTCAGGGGGATGGCTTTGTGGTCAGGGATTTGGCGTGGGTCTATGATAATCTATGTTTCAGTGGGAGATCTACAGTATTGATTCTTCAGGTGAAATGAAATGGTGATCAGTTCGAAAATAAAGATCGATAAATTTAATGGGAAATTGTTTTAGTTGTGCAAGCTCAATATGGAAGATTTTTTGGTGGAAAAAGAGCAGTGGATCATTGTGGATCCAAGTACTGCACCTAAAGGAACATCAGTAGAAGACTGGAAAAAGTTGGATTGGAAGGTGAAGAGCACAATCAGTTTGTGTCTCTTAGATTCAGTATTATTGAATGTGTCAGGGGAAGCTACAACCAAGGAATTATGGGACAAGTTAGGGACTTTGTATCAGTCTAAGTCCCTAGTAAACAAATTGTTCATGTGGAATAAGTTGTATAACCTAAGGATGAAAGATAGAGACTCGGTGACAGAGCTTCTCAACGCCTTTACTACAGTGGTAATTTAGTTATTATATATTGATATTAAAATTTCTGATGAAGACAATTGTATCAATTTATTGTTCTCTTTACCAGACTCGTTGGATAGTCTAGTTGTGGCCATAGGTATTAATACAACTAATTTAAGTTTCAATGATGTGGTATCATCCTTGTTGTCAGAGGAGATGATGAAAAAGAACATGGAAGGAGAGAGGGAAAATGCATTATTTGCGAGAGGATGCTTCGAAGAATAAATAGATCTAAGTCCTCAAGTGGGAGATCTAAATCTAAGGGAAGATCTAAGTCTCCTGGAAATTTTGTAAAGGTATGTTGGAGATGTGGACAAGAAGGGCACTATAAGAAGCAATGTAGATCCAAAATTTTTGAGAGAGGGAAGGGATCTGAAGATGGTCCTTCTATAGAAGAAAAAACCTCCAAGGATGAAGGAGGGGATGTGCACTTGGCTTCTTCAAGCACACATGCATATCATGAGGCATGGTTGGTTGACTCAGGTGCATCCTTTCGTATGAATCCTCATAGGGAGTGGTTTTGTGAATATGAAAGGTATGATGGAGGTGATGTTTTCATAGGTGATGAATTGACGAATAAAATAATAGGAAAACTAAAATTCAAGTTGAAGCTCATGGATGGAAGGATTAGAACACTCCCTTATCTTCTTCACATTCCAAGATTGGCCAGAAATTTTATTTATGTAAGAAAAATGGAAGATGTAGGCATACGAACAGTGTTTTAAAAAGAAACTTGTAGGATGGTTCAAGGAGAAATGGTGTTGTTGAAGGGAGTTCATATTGGAACTCTGTATAAGCTACAGGGAAGCATTATTATTGATGGGTTCAATAGTTCCATTGTTCTAAAGATTGGATTTGAAGAAGAAAAAAATCCTACAATATCTAGATAAAATATTGTGTTGTGGCATCAAAGACTGGGGCATATCGAAGAAGAAGATTTCAAGCCTGGAAGAATGGAACAAATGATAAAGAAGTTGAAGAAAGAGGTTGAATTCTCCTAGGATTCCATGAACACCTCTGTGGAAGAGAATCAAAGCTACACCCACTTTTTATTCCATAAAACCTTGCACTCTAGTACATGCCCACGTTGAGTCTCATTTTTTGCCCGAAATATTTTTACCCGGGAGGGGATTTCACCGTCGGGAATGATACCGGAGGAGAGTCCATCGACGATTCCAAGTTCACCGACAAAACTTTAGTAGAGAATACCACCAGATCAAGAATCCTATTGATGAAAAATGTCACTCCCCTAGCTATAGATATGAAACTTCAACAAAGAAATCAAAGGCTCCAATAGGATATATCAATCCTTGTGCAATGATACATTCAAGTTTGATACTAGGGAAGAGGATGAGTCATTACGGTGTCATGAATATGCTAGAGAAGATGAGAGTGGATATCTAAATATGTGTCCTAATGTCATGGAAAGATGGAAATATGTGTGGTGTTTGAATGTGACCCAACAAATGGAAATACGGCAGGGCCTGTCTGCATAAGAGTTTGAATCCATTACAAGGGTTTATAGGGTTCTTGACATTATGAGATAGCTACAAGATGATTATTATCGAATTTTTGACAATGAAATGTTGCATATGAAAGGTAGGGATGGAAGCATTCCCTTTGGAATCCTTTGATTATTGTCCCTCCAAAGATCCATAACATAGTAACCATTTCAAAAAAGAAAGAATTTTTTATAGAGAGAGTCACCACCAATGAAAAAGAGTGATCAACACAATTTTAGTGTGGTCATGGTCGTGGTCGTGGATGGGGACGTTAACATGGAAGAGGGCGTGGTCAAAGAAACCAAGAAATATATCATGGAGTCCATTTAGGTCCCCAATTGAAGGATGAGATCATGCTTGTGCAGAAGTATATTAGAAATGGATCGAGTGATGTCGATGTGACATGGATGAGAACATGGATATAGATCAAAGGCCAATGCAATGGCAAGGAGAGATAGGTAGCATAAGTTTCGAGATAGAAAAAAAAATATTATAATGGAGTTGAACATATTTATTTCATTTAAATGGGAATACGATTGTAATACCTGATTAGGCATGTGTACCCCTAGTAACTTACTGGTAAAGTCTAGACATACACCTAGGTGATAGGGTGGAGCATGAAGGATTCTCAAGTACCCTGTTTAGGAACTTTGAGGGGGGTAGGGAATGGAGGTGAGTGGTGAAGGATCACTTGGATAGCTTGGTTGGTTTTGGTCAAGGAAAACCTCAAGTCAAGTTTAAAGGGGGTATTTTTACGTTAAACTTGAATCGGTGAAAGAGTCAAAGTGCTAGGTCAATAGTAGTGGTTTTGGGCACATGGTATTAATGATACCTGGTATTGATCCCTTGGTATTTCATGTAATTAAG
This sequence comes from Picea engelmannii, assembly GCA_009831015.1. Lineage (NCBI taxonomy): Eukaryota > Viridiplantae > Streptophyta > Pinopsida > Pinales > Pinaceae > Picea > Picea engelmannii. The sequence continues at coordinate 626,536 of ML779360.1, forward strand.
CCTTTAAATAGAATTAGGAGACTCCATTGTAATGTGTTAGGACTTGAGCGGTGAAGGCTCACTTGGTCGGGGCTAGGAGGTTGGTCGGCTTGGTCGGGTTTGGATTTCCTTACAAATGTAAATAGGTTCTCATTATATTCCAATTTATTCTTTCAAATGGGAATAGATAGGGAATATTTGGAATACTTTTTCATTATTAATATGAATAATAATGCAAAAATATTTGTATTGAAAGAGGGACTAATAGATTTATTAGTTAGTTTTTCTCGGTTTTGGTTTTCCAAGATAAATCTTGTCTTATGATTTGTCATATTGTTTCTATGGTTTATTAATTTTTATCTCACATACTTTGTTATTTCCTTTCAGTTTTGAACTAACCTACATATGATAAATAACTCTATGCCCTAGTTCAAGATGTTAATAATTGGAAGCACTATTTGATGGGAAAGGAAACCATTCTCCACATTGATCATTAGCCATTGCAATATTTGTAGGCCCAGAGTAAGCTTCATCAAAACAAGCATTACAAGTGGATGGATTTTTTGCAAAAATTTCATCTAGTCATGAAATCTAAGATGGGCAGCATTAATATGTTGGCATACATGCTTTCAAGGTCAAACACATCCAAGATCACATTTTTGGGAAATGATATGCACATGGGTCCTTTTACACATTATGCATACAAAGAGGCATAGACAGAAGATAAGGGCTTTAAGGATATGTTTCAGTATCTATAGGGACAAATTCATGTAGAATAAGGTGATAGTGAGGTTGACTATCATCTCCAAAATGGGTTACTCTACAAGATAGACAATCTATGTGTTCCCAAAGGTGAAATATTTCATATTATTGGAGAGGATCATCCCTCCAAGGTTGGAGGAAATTTTGGTGTTGGAAAGAGATTCACCAATGTATAAAGGCATGTGTATTGGCCTAAAATTCAAGAAGATGTAGCATGATATATTAGAGGATGCATGCTTTTTTGTACCAACAATCCCAATAATAGAAAGAAAGGTATATACCATCCCTTACCTATACCCACTCAACCTTGGGAAATCATTTCCATGGATTTTTTGGGTGGTTTTTCAATAACGCGAAAGGGACACAACTATCTATTTATGGTAGTTGATAGGTTCAAAAATATTTTCATTCTTGTACCTTGTAAAAATACCATCAAAGGAAAATAAGAAATAGGCATGTTCTTTGAATAGGTCTAGGCACACTTTGGGATGCCAAGGAGAATCATCTCATATAGGGATACCATATTTCTCAGTTCCTTTTGGACTACACTTTGGGAGAATATGGACATGAAGTTGAAGAGACCTACATCATTCCATCCATAGACAGATTTCCAGACAAAGGTAATCAACATGAATTTGGTTCAACTTTTGAGAGGTTATAATCAAAAGCATCTAAATACCTGGGATGAAAATATAAGCTACATTCAACACTCTTAAAAATTATAGAGGAGTCCATACTTCTATTGGTAATTCCCATTTTAAAACTTTCTTTGGGTATTTTCATCCTTTTCCCTTGGATATTATTTAGATATTGAAAGGAGGAGTGAGGGAAGACATCACAAGAGAAGCATTGAAATCAAAAAAGTTTTTTGAAAAGATTAAGTAGATCCATTTGCAATTACAATAGATGTTGAAGAAGTCACGAGAAAGGTACAAGGAACACCATGATCAAATCAGAAAAAAGAAATCATTCAAAGTGGGAGAAAAATTTTGGTTACAACTAAAAAAGGAAATATTAGAGGGTCCTGGTAACAAGTCCAAGGCTCCGCAGTATGACCGTATTCTTAAGCCTTGAGCTGGTGGTTCTTTCTATTATTATTAAGATCTATTTATCTATTACGCTTATGCATGCATTGTAACAAATCAACATATTAAAGATCTCACAAATTTATTCATTTTTCAACTAACTACTTACAGTAAGTAAGCATGCAATAAACACATCAAATAACATAGGTGTTACCATGGTTCACCCCCTCCTAGGCTACGTCCACAAAGATCTGGCTTCTCAGGCTCATTTATTATGGTTATGTAATATCTGGCATCGTGCACCCTACAAATCCATTCATACAATCAAAAAATAGACTCCACAACCTTTGTGAGGCTGACTAGATAACACTAGGCTCCTCAGCCTACAATCTAACCCTCAAGGTCTAGCTACGTTTCTCCCCTACAGCTCAACAACTTACAATAATGGTATTCGATCTTACAATAGTTTCCTTGACTGAATGGAACAAAAATTAGCAACCAAAAACACACACACCACACACACACCGACCTATACCTCCTAGGTGCTTATTTATACTAATTTTTAGCTCATCGTGCATTAAAATATCCTACAAAAACCCTAACCCTAATGTGGTTAGGTTTTTTTGCATGCACGCCTTGTATGCTTTCCTTGCACGTCCTGCTTTTCCTTCCCATTGTCTTTTTCCAATTTTGGGTTTTACCCAAAATTGGAGAAAGACCCCCAACACTGACATGTGGCTCGTCTTGAGCCACCTAGGCATTGCACGCTCCCTGAAAAATGTCTGCTAGGATATGGAACTTGTTTGCAAGTTCCCTTCCTCTTTCTTGGACCTACATAGCTCTTCCTGTCAGTGCCTCTATTGACTACGTTGTGATATCCTCCTGGATCAATGGTGCACCCTCTATTTGTGCCTGCTCCATATTCCTTTTTTCCTCCTCCAATTTCACAATCAACTAAACTACTTGATCCTAGAGTGGATCTACTTCTGCCTGTCTCTCATATTTTTGTCTTTGCGTGGTGTTCAAATCGGCCTACAGCTACTTCATGTCCTGATTACCTTTCATTCACTTTGTGATGCTCATCATTTTTTGTCAGTTCTTGAGCTCTTTCATGGATACACTTAGCCTCTCCTCCTCTTGGTCCCATTTTTGGACCTGCTCATCCTCATCCAGTGTTGTCCAAAGTTTCACCTCTCTGTTAAACAATCTTGTTGTTGCGGTGACTTGCTCTTCCATTGTTGCCATTTGGAGAACAACTTCTTGTTTCCTCTGCTCTCTCACCTTGGGAGGATTTGTAGGAGTCAATTTTTCTTTTAACTCCTCAATCTCTTTCCTATAGTGTTCGATGGTTTTGGAAATAAGATTGAGTTTCTCCTCTGCACTCATGTTCTCTACCTATGCCAGATCCTTCAATGGTGTATGTGTTGTAGTTTCATCCATTTGCAACATATTAACTTTTAGCCTAAAATTCAGACTCGCTTGGGAAATAATCCGAAATGTGTCCTCCTTGCTTGTCATAGTCCTTGTCGTTATTGTTTCTTCTTCAAGGAAGGATTCAGTTCCCTTTTCAGGCCTCTGCGCTGACATGATCTGCTCGAAGACTCACTTTATTATTGCCAAGTCATCTTGTACTTTTCCTCTCTTGTTGGGATTCTTCAAAATATTCCGCTACACGGTCCTGCACCCTTTCTTCCATGAGGTCTATGTCATCCTCTGTAATAGTGTATTATGGTAGTTGTTTGTGCACTTTCTCATTCTTGCGCGATCCTCATGTATGTATTATTGTCCTCTTAGGGGGGTCTGTCTCCTGTGGAATAGATGCCGAGGGGTTTTCTTGTGTTGTAGTGTCCCCCTCTCCTTGTTATTTCTATCCTGGGCAAGTGTCCTTTTGTGTTGCATGTGTATTCTTCTTCGGTGCACTCCCCTTCTTATATTGCACTAACTTCTGACTGGGTTTCCCCAACTTTGTTAACTTTTTGGTCGCATCGGTGTCTACCTCTATACCCTTAGGCACTTATTGAGTCAGGACTAGAATCCTCTAGTCATCGTTCCAATCCCTCATTGCCATTTCTATGTCTTCCTTAGTGACACAGTATCTCAGTTGTAGCCATTCCTTCCTAGATCCTTGTGTGCTTGGATCCACATGTCATGCCTCATCGCTCTGAAGCTGGCTATGTCCTTGTATTGTGCGACCACATCTAGAGTCATCCTCCAAGTGTTCACAACACTTTCCTGTATCTCGTTGAAGTACTTGGAAAAGGTACATGTGTTAGGAGTTATATGCTTGGGGTCCAAATTACTCCCCAATGATGTGTACTGAACTGCATGGAAATGACCTATCCAGTCGCAAAAATGAGAGTAAGGGGTCTCCCTCCACCCCATCAATGCGATCAAAATGAGTAACCACAAGTATTGGAACTTTGTTCCCAAGTCCTGTGCATCTTTTCAATCTTCGAGGAATAATTTTAATAGATATGGAGCCCAGTTGAGTGTAGTGCCATTAGCACACTACGTTGCAGTTGCGATGACCCCGGTAGGGACTTCCTCCTTGCGAAATTTGCTAAGAATTTTGTTGGCCATGAGCTTGGTGTCCATCCTCATTGTTGCATCACTAATCCTATTGATTATGATCCTGCGCGAGCCCCTCTCTGTGCCATAAGTTTTCTTCATCTCCTCGGTCATGGATTTCTCCTTTGTTTTGTAATCCAAGTACTGCGTGAGGTTCTCACCCATTGATGGAAGCCCTGTGATGAGTGAAATAATCTCCACGTCTATTGAGGCAGGTTGTTCCAACCATAAGAATCCTCCATGGAGGACCACCATCAACTTATTGACATAATTGTTTACTTCTTTCCCCCTTCCAAAGTGGGGAATTTTGAGCAGATTCAAAATACCTATGTTGGTTAGGACGATAGCCCATGGTTTCGGTTGTAGTATTGGGTCTCCAAAGGGGCTTATCTCTATGTTTTCTGGGTATACCTATTGTGTAAACTCAAGGAATTTTCCAACATCAGCCACATTGTGGTCTGAATATTTCAACTTCTCCATGCATCCCAGAAGTGTCAAAATGGTTTGCACTCCCTCTAGAATGTGTGGTAGTACGATGGATGCATCAGGTTGTCTGCACGGGGACCACTCCATGCGATGTTTTCCCTTTTTTCTTGGTGGCTTACTTGAGGTCCCAACCTCCATCTATCTCTCTTCAAAAAAGTGTCTGGATGGCTGGTAATATCTTCCACCAGACCCACCTGCTGTTGCGTAGGCCATTCTCTGGGTGGTCTTGGCGTTGCAGCCTCTGTGTGCACACTGGCTTTTCCAATTTTTTTTGGGCTTCTTCGACCCTCGCATGTTGTTGTACAGTGCCTACATCGTTTGTAGTGTGACCATATGCACCATTGTGCGGTTCGATTTCCATGGTCATTGTTGTTGGCAGTTGTGTTTCTTCCACCACCGATGTAGGGTTTGTTGGTTATGCCTTTGGTGAAGGAATCGCATCCACATCGACAAATTCCTCGGTCTGGGCAGTTTTCTATTAGACCTCTATGGTTTCATATGGTACCCTAATCCTACGTCTATTTTTCCTCCCTTCTTGGCTTGGCGCTCCCACCTTCGATTGTGCCATTGTGGGTACTGGTCAGTAATTTCCAAATGGGTTCCAACTGGTTCGCACTATGTTCTTTGTTAACTTTCTTCTGATCTGCATGCTCTCTATCATTACAAGTTCGTTTTTTCACAATAATTCTTATGTTCCCCACTGTTAGTCACAATTAAAACAAAATTTTGAAATAAAGATTTCAGAATCTAGCAGAATGCTAAATTGGTTTGGAAGACTGATAAAATAGGAAAGGGGCTAAATATAGCAGGAAAGAGCTAAATCTAGCAGGAACGCTGAGCTGATCAGGCCCAACGCATCGCGGATCGTGAGGTCGCAATATCAACGATCGAGAATGATTCTGGGGGGAGAAGTTGCATGGGGGTTAATTTTGGAGAGCGAGCCCAAAATTGAAACCACAGTTTTCTTTCAGGGTTAAATGGCATCACCAGGTGCATTTCGAGATGAAAAGCGAGTTTCATCAAGCCACTTTATCACACCCATGAAAAGTGGAAAAGTATAAAAGGACATGTTTTCGTTTATTTTATTTTATTTTGAATGTTGGACCGTCAAAACCTTGACACGACCACCGTCTTTCACCTGCAGCTCAAAAGTACACCAAATGCATGCCATTTCCACTCAATTCGAGGTATTTTTCATCACGACCATGGATCCCATCATAACCTCAGTAAAAAAACAAGATCCCATGGAAAATGAAGAAGCCCTAATTGATTGGGATTCAGATGTTTTTGATATCGAAATCATTATTTCTCTTATCTCTCTGTTCAGGAGAAACCTATCTGATAAAGTAGGAATATGGATATCGTTCCTTGAAGCAGTCCAAGCCACCATAGTCCCTTATTTTGTTGAAATGTATTTCTTGTTTCCCAAATTCATAGGTTGGTGCGCTGAAAAGTATTCCCATGAAGAATGAGTCGTTGTGAATAAACGAGGGTCCGAGGTATTTTGTAGGGTAGAGAGTCTGTCAATTAGAGAGTCCCTCGATATACCAAAGTCTTTTTCCGCGAGTTTTGAACCTTCCAATGAAGAGAAGTTGATTAGGGTATAAAGAGGATGTCCATCAGAGGTGTAAGATCTGTTTTTTACAGACAATTATCAAACCTGAACATTTTTCAGAAGGTCTATCTTTGTCGATGAATGTAAGTATAATGATTATCGAATTCCAATGGGTTTTCTCCCTGTTGAGTCAAGTTTTAGGTCTAGACAATGACAAATATGTAGTTGAAGTCATGCTCAGTTTCCTTTTGACCTTTTTTAAATTAGATTCTAGTCTATCAGTCCGTATCAATTTTGATCAATTCCTAGTTGATAATATCCATAAACAACTAGTGAATTTTCTCTCTCTAAGACATTTCAAATACTACACCAATCTGTTGAGACTTTTCCTAAAAAATAACAAGAGAGAATTTCTTGAAGCAACATTTGTGTCAAATGAATGTAAAAGGACTACATTACTTATCTTCATCAACAAAGTCATGTCCAGAGTCTATAGTTTGATCTTCAATACCAACTTACCTAGAGTTTTGAATGACATGAGGAGCTATCTACAACCAAATCCAAAGAACAAAGTGGGGGATTGGGTATTATTCATGCACTCAACAGTGATCTAGGTTTATGGTTGTCATGAATCCCCTGATCTATTTCCTATTTTTCTGACTCCCAAAATATTTTCCCTTGAATTCATCAAGCAGAGAATTATATATTAGACAAAGCATTTCTTGAAATTGCACAAAACCTCCAACCTTAAGTTCCCTTTTATCATTGGCCCCTTCATTACCAAATCTAGATCATGTTTATCTCAAGTTCAAGCAAATATCAAATATTTTTCCTTTGCACAACTACAAGGAAGAAGGTATGATCCACACCAAATCATATCCAAGAGAAGATTGATGAACACATAGGCCCCTTATGAGCATGAATAGGTTGAGGGTTTTGATAAGCTGGAAAACCTAGAAGTATGTGTTGATATGTAAACAATATTGCAACCAATTCAAACACAACAAGTGGAGGTAACCCTACAATAAAGTCAAACACAACAAGTTTCTCAGAAACTAATAATCAAAGTCCCTAATATAAGTGTTTATAGAAAGAGAAGTAGTTCAGAGGCCATGGGAATCAATGATCAACAAACTTCTCCTAAGAAGATGAAAGTTTCAAAGCCAACACAAATTGTGGATTTAGAGGAAGAAGAGGCTAGAGAACAAGTAAATCTAGATATGGTGGAAAGTGGTACCAGCACTGTAGAGGTTGAAAAGGAAAGTAAAATCCAAAGTGAAGGTGGATCAAGAACCTTTAGCAGCAAGAAATACATCTTTGATAAAACATCTGAGGTAGTTTATCAATCTAAAGAAGATTTGGAAAAACAATATGCTGAGAAGGGTAATATAGCTCTAGGTGAGATGAGGGATTTAGTCGTTGAAGTGGAAAATATTTCTCAGCATAAATCTTCTCTGTTCACAGTAAGAGATGTTGAAATTAGGACCTTTAACATTGTTGTTGAAGATGAAGACAAAGTCTCTGAAATAAAGATAAGATATGACAACATAAGTGCTCTAGACAAGGTCAAATTCCATAAGCATACTGGTGATATGTTGTATTCTGATTATTTGAGTTTAAGCTTGAATAATTCAAAAATAGCATCTTATACAATGAAATTGGAAGGACAGTTGAGGCAGGAAAAGGCATCTAGCAGAGATTGGTAGACTTGGGTCAAGAGGTTGGAATCTGAAGGCCCCCAAGGGTTGAAATCCTCATTGGATGAGAAAGAAAAATTAATTCAAACTTTGAAGAAGAAATTGAAAATATCTGTTACAGAGAATCCACAAAAAACATAATTGGTTGCTCTAGAACAAGAAAAGGAAACACTTTGCCAACAAACATTGGACTACAAGGCTAGTGTGTTGTATCTAGAACAAGAAAAGGTGAAATGGTCACAAGAGCAGACATAATTTCTAAACAAGGATGTAGTTGCAGCTCCTGTTGTAGAAGTTGGGTCAAACATTGAAGGACTTTTCCAGGCTATGTCACAAGTTAGCTTAAAATAAGGAAAACTCAGAGGCATACAAGCAATAATAGATAAATTGAAGCAGGAGATGCAGGAAAAGGATGAAAAGATAGCTCAATTTCAAAAAGAGAATGGAGTCTTGCAAGAAAGAATAGACAAATTGAAGATGAGGTTAAGAGGAAAAATATTGTTGCAAGGGGACAAGCATATCATCCGGGACTCTATAATTGTTGAAGCTACCAAGTTCATAGTATAATTTAATTTCATTAATTATAAAGACAACATAGCCATCACAACCATAAGCAGGTGCAATGTTGTGAATGGAAATTTAGCAAAGAAACCATCAAAATGGGCCCAGAATGCCATAAATATACTCAACGTTGTTCCTACTACAAAAATTCAGACTATTGAGGTTAAAGACAGGACTACATTGATTATATGGGCCAGGAGGGTTATTTCTAAACATAACCTGTTGAAATCAGTCCAAACTAAGGAAACATAGATGGAGTAGAGTATATAGGAGTTAAAATATTTGTTTGAAGAATTGTTTATCAAAGGTCTTCCACCATTTTGGGCTGGCAAGGCAAAATTGTATGATCAGGAAGAATACAATGCGTGTTTGACTCAGTGCAGAATGGATCATTCCAAGTTTGAAACCCTAGAGGAAAATATGAAAGGAGCTACATTAATTGAGCATATTACTACAGACTTTAAAATTTTGAATCATTTCAAAGCAATCAAGCATGGATTTCCAGTCATGTCATATGCTTCCTGCATTGAACTGGAGATTTTGATAAAGGAAATGACATATTATGATATCCCTTTTGACTTGCAATGGAAGGAGATAGTGTGGTTGGGTAAGACAAAATGCAGTTTTCTAGGGTCCAGTAAATGATGTTCAAGTGTCACTAAAGATGGAAAATCACGTGGAAGACCAAAGAAGATCAAGTGGCAAAGAAAGAAACTGAAACGCCAGAGAAGCCATAATCCGGATCAAGAAACGTTTATTTCTAATCACTGTAATCGATTTCCAAACCGAAGCGTTTCATTTTAATCATTGTAAATGGTTTCAAAACCGAAGCGTTACATTTTAATCATTGTAATCAGTTTCAAACAAAAGGAACTCAGCTTGTATAAATATTAGGATTTCCAAATGTATTAGGGGTTGGCATAGGTGCAAGGGCACATTTTTAGCTATTTGGAACTTGAATGTAATTTTCTGAAGCTGAATAGAATACACATGCAGATGTCCTGAACTTTCCACGAAAAGATTCTAATGGTGGTAGTTTGAGTTTCGTCTTCTTTCTTCGTATGTATTTATTGTGTGCTTAAATTCCATTTTCATTGTATTTTGTTTAAGTTGGATAGTTAAAGGCCCAGAATTCATCTTGTGATGTTCTCGGCCGAAGCAATTTAAACTATGTTAAGTTCTTCCTAACTAAGTCAGAATTCATTTATTTAATGCGCTGATACAGTTATATGTTTTTCATTTCTTTTTACACTCTGCAAATTACAATTTATAACTCATATTTATCACCTCATTTAGCCTTTATCCTCTGGAGAGTTCTACCAACTAGTCATTGCTTCCATTCTTTTTTATAAGTTTGACTCCATATCCCTAAGTGTCCCTCCCCCTCCTTTTTAGCAAAATTATAAAAAACCCTTCAAAAGAAAAAAACCTAGCTAGTGATTTGTTAAAGAAAACTCATCTATTAAAGACCAAGTGACACGAGAGAGCCCTCTCTGAGTTGAGCAGGCTAGTACCCAACTCTAAAGTGGTTTGTAGGTTACCTTTGTCATTTTTTTTATCAGCCAAACAAATTTACAGAGTGCTAACATTTTGGCATCATTGTCGAGGATGAAAGAGAAATATTCCTTAAGAAAAGAATGACTTAAAGCTTCAGATTTGATTTCTGAGGGTGATAGTGAATCAAATACCGTATTGGATGAAACTAAATTTACCCTGGTGATCCATTATAAAGAGACCGGTAGCATAAAATAGTTTGAGAAGAAATCATGGCTCCCAAGAGAATTCATACCAGAAGAAATCCAGACCCAAAAGAAGTAATCCATGTGTCTGATCCTGAGAAACTCATACACAAAAGAAAATAAAAGCCAATAAGCCCAGAAATTTGTCTGGATAGAAATCTATCTTTATGCAAAGATGGAGTAAAAAGCATTGAAGACCTTGATTTTGATTTGAAATTTGAGCAAGCTATGTTCAAAACTAGATCTGAATCCAGTTTGAATGAAATCATCTTTGATGAGAAAAGTTTCCAAGATTTAATTTCATATGCCTCTATTAAACCTGCTATGATTCCTACTCAGAAAAATCATCCACTTCAAGTTCTTACTGCAACCATGGAAGCTAGGTTTTCCCCCCTTGTCATACCTACTCATTTACATGACTTACCCTGGGACTATAATCATAGGATTAAGTTGTATGACATTGAAGGCAATGTGTCAGCCCAAAAATGAGGTTGTTTGCACAAAATCTCGCAGGTGAAGTCAGAAAATGGTTCAGAGCTCTCCCAGCAGCAAGTATCCCATATTTTGAAGCCTTTGAAACAAGTTTTCTTGCAAAGTGGAGTAACAATAAAAACCGCCTTTAGTTGCTAACCTAGTACAACAACATGAGAAGGTCACCTAATGAAACTATACAAGAGTTTTCAGCTAGATTTATGAAAGTTTACAACTCAATTCCTACTGAAGTAAAACCTCCTCCTAGAGATTCTCAACTTAGATATGTTGATTCCTTTGACAAAGATTTTTCTTTGTTGTTGAGAGAAATAAGATCCACTTCACTAGATGTTATGATGAGTGATGCAATAGAATTTTAGGTAAATCTAATGGCTTCAGGAAAGATCAAATATAATTCTGATAGAGACATAAACAAGGTCCAAGATAAGGCGCAACCTTCAACCTCACAGTCGTCAGAAGAGAGGTTTGAGTTGATGATGAATACCATGGAGAAACTCATGGAAATGATGTATTTAGATAATAATCCTAACACAAGAGAGCCTTCTCTGAGATGAGAAGGCTAGTACCCAACTCTAAAGTGGTTTGTAGGTTACCTCTTTCATTTGTTTTATTAGTCGAACAAATTTACAGAGTGATAACACCCATGTTTCCCCTTTATATATAAAATTTCATGAAACTACTCAGAGAAGCTTCTCTAGTTGTGATTAATGCAATGGTTCTTTATGAGTAAGTTCCATTTAATTTCATAAATGTCGCCAGTTGGCGCCTTTTTGTCATACCTGCCATTTTTTTTCACTTTTTCTGATTGTTAATCCCTTTTCCAGTGCGCTGAGAATTTTGAGTGCATGACATATTTTTGTTGTAACCTTTCCTTAGTTCATAGTGTGTCACCCGTATGTTGCGCGTGGAAATTTTTCCTTTCATCGCATCGAGTCCACTTTCTGATGCACGTTGTATTTTCTAGTAATTTTGTGTTTTTTGTCTTTTCTATTTTTGTATTTCCTTTTCCTTATTTTCCTTTTTTTCCCTCTATCTTAACTCCTATGATAATACACTATGTACATGTTTTATTACCGCGGAATAATTTTTAAGTGCTAGGAGGTTGATTGTCCCTATACAGTTTCAATCAAATTCCATTGATGCTTCCTCTCAGTTCTATTACCCCCAAATCTTTCAGATGTACACCTCCCCCATTTGTAATAGTATTCACTTCATATGGCCCCAGCTAATGCATTCTAAATTTCCCTGGATGCTGAAGAAATTTACTGTCATAAAGAAAGACTAGATCTCCCTCCTTGAAACTCTTCCTCTTGATATGTCTGTCATACCAATATTTGTCTCTTGATTTTTGTACTTCTTGATGAAATCTTGCCAGAATATTATCGTCTTCCATCTCCATTAGTTGATTGAGCCTTTCCTTTACTGTGCCTCTTTCTGTCATGTTGGTGATTGCTTCTACGTGCAGACTGGGTACCAAGAATTCTAATGGTATCACTGCTTATTTCCCATACACCAATATGAATGGTGTATGTCTTGTCAGCTTCTTACATGTATTCATGTATGCCCATAATACTGCTGGTATTTTCAAATCCCAATCATCCATGTTGACATTGTAGATCTTTGTCAGAGCATTCTCCAAGATCTTATTGAAGGCTTCTACTATTCCATTTTCTTGAGGATGGTATGGTGTACTCTTTTGATGATAGACTTCAAACTCCTTAGTCATAGCCTTGATAGTGTTGTTGATAAAGTGATTTCCTTGCTCACTCATCAAAATCCTTGGACAACCAAATCTAGTGATCACTTACTCAAACAAGAAGTGTGTTGTTGTCTCTGTGCTACAGTCTTTTATTGGTGTTGCTTCTTCCCATATTGTTAAGTATTATGTCGTAGTGATGATATATCTTTCTCTTGAACTTCTTGTTGGTGGATTAATTGGTCCCACAAAGTCTATTTCCCATTTTTCAAATACCTACAAAGTTACTTATGGTCTTAGGGGCATCTCATCCCTTCTATTTGGTTTACCAACCCTCTGACAGACATCACATCTCTGGAAATATTCCTTAGCATCTCTATGAATCATTGGCCACCATAGTCTTACATGCAATACCTTCTGCGTGGTAGCTTTTGATACACAGTGTACTCCAGCTATTCCCTCTTGAGATTCTACCAAAATTCTAGTCCTTTCATGTTCCAGTACACATCTTATCAAAATGTTGTTTGCGCCCATTTTTTCTAAGTGTCCTGCAATAAATTGATAGTCTACAACTCTACCTACCAATTTTTTCTTCTGCACAATGTTAAAATCTTATGGTGGAATCCTTGTACTCAAGTATTCAATAATATTAGAAAAATATTCATCAGCTATTTGGACTGAAAATAACTGTGCATCAGGGAAGTTGTCTTCCAAATTGGTAGGTTCTTCTCCATCTATTACCCTTGAAAAGTGATCAGGTCCTACATTCGTCTTCCCTGGTTTGACTATCACTTCGAAATCAAATTCTTGAAATAACAGTAGCCATCTACATATCCTCCCCCCCAACAATGGATTGTTGACTAGGCATTTGAGGGTTGAATGATCTGTGAACATATTAAATTTTTTTCCCAGTAAGTAATGTCTGAACTTGTCCAGTGCATAGACCATAACTAGGCCTTCTCTTTCTATAGTGTTGTAGTTCTTCTCTAATTATGACATTTTTCTGCTAGCAAATTCTACAGGATGTTCCAAATCCCCCGCTCATGGTTGTGCCAGAATTTCTCCAAGTGATATAGTTGATGCATATACATGCACATGGAATTTCTTTTCCCAATATGGGAATACTAGGATAGTTTTTTTTACCATCTTTTCTTTCAGGGTGTCCAAACCTTACTGACAATCCTCATTCCACTGGAATTAATTAGTATCCTTCTTTAACACTTTATCCATTGGTGCAATGATCTACACATACCCTTTTATAAATTTTATGTAGTAGCATGTATGTCCCAATGTTTCTCTCAATTGGTGAACTAATTTTGGTGGTGGTAAATTGACAATCACTACAATGTTGGCAAGATCTACTAACAAGCCTTGTTTGCACACTATATGGCCCAATAATATTACAAAAGGTGTCCAAAAAATGCACTTCTTGATATTCAATGATATCTGACACTGCTTGCATCCTTCCAGCATTAGCCTTAATACTTCCACATGATATTTTAATAGACTATATATAGTCCAATCATCCATATATACTTCTAAAAACTGATGTATGAACTCCTTGAAAGAATCTATTACTACCCTTGAAAATATAGCTGGTGCATTCTTCAGCCCAAAAGGCATGACTATGTACTGGTAGGATCCCCACTCTATGTAAAAAGTAGTCTTGTACATGTCTTCTCGAGTTATCTTGATCTGATAGTAACCTAAGAATCCATCTGTAAATGAGTATGTTACCTAGCCTCCCACATTCTCTAGGACTTCATATGTAAAAGGTGTAGGGAAAGGGTCATGTAGGAAAGCATCATTCAGTTTCCTCGGATCTACACAAATACTTATCCCCCCTTGTTTCTTCTCTTGAACTACCATGGGGATTATCCATTCATATTCCTCCACTACTTCTATGATACCGAATTCCAACATTTTTTCAATTTCTACTTTCAGTTTCTGCTTATATATTGGATTTAGTCTATACAAACTATGTCGGACAGATCTAGAATTAGGTTTGAGAGGTATCTTCATCTATCCTATCTCGCCTTCTATGCCTTTCATCTCTATAAAAAAAAATCGAAAAATATCACTGTATTCGCACAATAACTTTGTTATCCTTTCTATCGTTTGCTCATCCCAATAATCTCCAATACTTTCCATTTTAGGATTATCAGTTGTGTCAATGTTGACTTTATTTACTTTTATAGGTGTAGAAAATAATTTTGATTCCAAACATGGAACTTACACCTCTCTTTCCCCTTAAACTTCTATAATATGAATGTTGTGTGGGTCGTCTTCCTCTAGTCCTTCTTCTTCCACATGATAGCATGCTAGTAGTTCCTTGAGTGTCTATCTATTTTGTTGTTGATACTCTGTCATGAGTTCAACCTCTAGTTCATCAATAAATATCACCCTTCTTATCTGTTTGAGTGTTGAATCCATGTTGGGGTTCTCATGTTCAAATGAGAATGTTACTATAAAATTATGTTGTAATGTTGTCCATTTTGAAGTGCCTCTACGCAGTTTTTGGTCTACATACAAGCTTGATGGAACTCCTTCCAATGTGTGGATGAAGTGATGAGGCCATTCTTCTGGTGGTGTCATCCTCCATAGTGTTATGAATCTTTCCAAATTTTCTACTGGTGTCCCTTGTCCATCATATCTTTGAATCTTATTTCTCCCCTTCTCTACGTCGAATCTAATGCGCAGTAGTCACTTACATTGGTATTAGTCCTTAACTTTTTCTTTGTGCGCACCCCACCATATTCTAGGTGTTTCTCGAGTACGATGTCTAGGGATAAGAGCCTATGATTCTCTAACACTTCATCTTCATATCTTGTTAGGAATTCTTCTAAGTCATTCACCCCATGAAAAATGGTAGGTCCTCTTATCTCTGTACCTACCCATCTCACTACGTGGTCTATTCTTACGCACCTTCTTGTGGACACTTCATGTAATCTTTGTTGTCAAATTTCCAACCCTGTATCTGAATTATAAGAATATGATGTGATGCTCCTCTAGCTGAGTACCCCATCTGCACTTGGGTTGACATAATATTCTTCATGCACGGTGGTTCTATATAACTAGTTGATCTCCTCCAGATCTACGCAAGTGGGCTCTACAAACCTTTCTCCTTTTGATGGGTCTAATGGTGCAACGACTCTGTATTCTCCTGATTCAAATGTCATATTCCTTGTCTTCAAGTTGATTATGTCCTAGTTATCAAATCCAAATCCATCCCAATAAATGTTGGATAAGGTGTTGTGCCATCCACTATTTTTATCACTTCAAAGTTTGTCTTAGTGCGCACTCCATCTAGATCTATTGTCACATCTTTTAGCCTTCCAATTGGCAGAACTCTGTGTTGGTTTGCTAGTTTCAGCTAGACATGTGAGTAGCCTAATTTGGGCTCTCCCATACATTTCCATCTCTTCTTAGGTAAGATGTTGACCTCAAAGCCTAAGTCCAATGTAATGTCTCCCATATTGAAATCCCTAATGTTATCATTCAATCTAAATTCTCTGCTTATCCTCTTTGTATGGAGGTGATTGACTATTTTCTGTTCTAACTTTCTCTCTTCCTCTATGTTACATATTTCTAACATATTTTGCAAAACTTTAGCAGATGATGGATCATTCAGTAGTTTAACACAGGATTGCAGAAAGGTCTTTATGGTACTTACTTGCTCTTCAGATTGTGTTTTACTGGTGTGGTCCATTGATAAGGGCATATCATACATTGGTATGTTCTGAGTATGTTGTGCAGCTGATGTAGAAGCAACATCTTGTGTGAGGAACTCCTATATGTCCTCCTTGAGTGTTTTTTTTGTCTTTCCCCGCTTCAAACTATTTATGTGATTTGGTATTCTTCTTCACCCATTTGTGTTGTGATGGATCTTTTCGTACTACGTCATCTCCTATCTTATCTCCTCCGTGTGTAACTATGTTGATATTTCTTCCATCATCCCTAGATTTTGCAGGTATCCACTGAACATTCTAATTGTTTTGATTCCGCTTTTCTTGAATTTTCCCCAAAAGTGTTGGGCATTCCTCTGTATCATGGTTTGTTGTGTGACAGTACATACATGTCGCAGGAGGGAGTGGAAATTCCTTTGCATAGTGTCCTGGATATTAGTATTTATGACATACTACTAGACGTCTACCTCTTCCAAATCCTCCTCTACCTCGTCATCCACCATTGTATCCACCTCGATTTGCTCGTGGTCCATTTTATTGAGGAACATGATTATACTGTGCGGGGTTATACTAAGGCTAGACAATGTTGTACTATTGTTGCACATTGTTATAAGGGGTTGGTACCTGGTTGAACTGTGGTTCAGTTTTCCCTGTCATCATTTCTTCCTGCACCCTATAGGTATCTGAAGTTCTTTCCCTCATCAATTCCATTTTCCTACAAACTTTATCATCATGACCTACTAATTTGCAAAAGGTGTAGTATGAATTCTTGGGTACTATCTTGTTCTTCTACATCATTGGACAATGATATGGGTCATGCCCGTGTGTTTTATAGATATCTCACCATGGTCCTCTTATTGGAAATGGGTTTGGTAGCCTTGTTTCCATGTACTGTGTGAAATTTGGGCACTCATTCTTATGGTGTCCTTCTTTCCTACATGTGGTACACCAAACAACTTCTATTTTCTCTTTGCCCCTATTCTGGTTTAGTTAAAATGTGAGGTTCTTGATATCCTCCTTCAGATCTTCTATTGCTGGATCTGTCTTGTGATATCGGTTCTCTTCCAATTGTAGGGCTTCTTGTAGAGCCTCTACCCAAGTTTGAAAATTCTGCTGCCTCAAAGGGTATTTCAGATGAGGTAATAATGAGTTCACAAAGAGATGTCTATGCTTCATATCAGTCATGACATACTTCAGCTTACCTTTAAAAAATTTAAACCTCTGATCAATATCCCAAATAGACTCACCTAATTTATGCCTGATTTCAATCATCTCATTCATGTGTTTGTCCTCTGAGCTAGGCTTCTGAAATTCATTTAACAGTAGCTTCTTGACATATGCAATCGTCTTTGTTGTTCTTGGTGGACTGTTTATAGCTAAGGTCATGTACCAATCCAGTTCGCAGTCTCTTAGCGTGATAACTAACTGCGCAAGTTTTGTATCCTCATCTGTGATCTGCCTTTCTTCTCAGATCTTCTCATAGATAAACAAGTTCTTTTCAAGATCCTTTGATGCCTCTCCCTTGAATTCGGGTAACCGGATGGTGGGATCATGTCCTAACCATTTTGAACGGTGATTAATGACGAACTCCAAGTGGTGTAGATACTTGACTACTACTTCCTGAACTGGCTCCTCCAGTCATTTCTCCTTGATTGGGTGCACTTCATGTTGTCTTTCTTCCACTAAAATTTGATTGTCTAAATGTTGGTGTTATTTCTGGTGTATTAATCTCACATGGGGTTATGGGTTCCACACTGACATGGATAAGCAATTTTCCTTTTGTTCCTGCCCTTGGATGTCTTGTATTCCTTTCATATGTTGCACATAGGATTTCCTCAATCAAATCCACATCTCAGAGATCCTCTACCTCTTCTTCATCACTTGCCAAGCCCTCTCTATATATTATGGATCTCTTCTTATTATTCATCTTATATTGGTAGGGTACTCCACTGCACATTTTTCCAACTATTGCCATGATCTGCTTGATCTGATCTTCCTCCATCATAATTGGGTCCATGGTCTCCTCCTTATTTCCCTTATCCATATATTCCTCCATTTCTCCATCTTCTTGTCAGTGCTTCCCCCCTTCCCCCATGCATGCAGGGAAGTTTACCTATATGCTTCCATAGTCATCATACCTTTGTTATACAGTAATATCTTGATGGAATTATACAATGATATGATATACCTACCTCTGGGCCCCTTTAGAAATTATTTCTCTGCTTCTTTGTAAGACTTCGCAGTATCTACTGCAAATTCTGTGATAAACCCTGCAACAATACTATATAGCCAAAAATATATTGTGTGGGTGAATTTGTTGTTAACTTTTTGTAACTGCACGATCTCCACAAGATTACACTCTTGCTGTCTAATTCGATTCATAGGGTGTTTTTATTTCAAACTCAATAGCCACTCCTGCAACACATGCGGGAAATCACAGAAAAAGACCTCATACAAGTCGCTAAACATGTACTTGTCCAAATATTTGCGCGATATTAATTTAGGTTTTTTGTTATCCCTCTGCACAAACTCAAGCTCCTTTGTTTTCAACAACCTTTCAATCTCCGCCTTCATTGTATTCCATGGTCTAAACATTCCTTTTTATAACTTCATTCTCTCTGTGATTCTTTCACAACTCCCACTCTCTCAATCCCATGCAGTTCCAGTCGGTAATGGAAACATTTTTTGGTTAGTACTCTCTCTTTCTACTCTTGGGTTGACCCAGGTTCAGATATGAACAGGTTTCCAACAAAACCCTCTGAAAATATCATCCCTCCTGGTAAACCAGAAGGCAACATAGCACAAAGAATATATTGCGTAGTCTCACCTGAGATAGTCCTATGGGTGACTGCAATGCTCAGATTCTTGCAGTCTAGAAAAGAGTGGGGATATAGGATTGCAATTCATCTTCTTAATCCTTGAGTTGGTGGTTCTTTCTACTATTCTTAAGATCTATTCATATATTACGCTTATGCATTAATTCTAACAAATCTAACATATAACAGATATCACGACATTATTCATTCGTCAACTAACTACTTAAATGAAGTAATCATGCAATAAACACATCACATAACACAGGTGTTACCGTGGTTCACCCCCTCCTGAAATACGTCCACAAATATCTGGCTTCTTAGGCTTATTTCTTATGGTTCTGTAATATCTGGCACTGCGCGCCCTACAACTCCATTCATACAATCACAAAATAGACTCCAAGAAACTCCTTAGGGTTGTAGGCTAAGAATGCTTGGTAACTTAAGAAATTATAATTAATCAAAGTATGGATCAATGGGATAACTGAGGATGGCTAAGCAAGAAGATAACATATCATACCTCTAAATAAACAGTGCTTCGAGAAACTAGATATCAGTTATAGAAAATAATCAAGGTATGAAGAAAAACATTCAAGATAACCATGTACAAATCTGTAGGGTTATACAAGAATATAAAGGAGATCTAATTCATATCCACGAGCTATATCAGAAGATGACAATTCTGATCAACTGAATTGAATAGAATTAAATATAGAGTAATGAAAATACAGACAGACTGATATATAATGACCAAAGAAAACTCTCATTCATATGGAAAGATAGTGTCAAAGTACATAGCCAAAAATGTATCCAGAATTGAACCCCCTAGTGCTCCAAATGTCTTTGTCTTTATAGCCTTACAAGATGAAATCTAGATCCTTGAAAGATGAATCAAATTTACTAAAAATAGTCAAATCAAAATAGATACAACAAGTGTAGGATGAGATCCTATAAAAATGGATCTAGAATGGAAAATCAAAACAAAATAGGAAAGGTCCTATTTAATGATCTCTAAAAATAGTAGATCGTTGATGAAGTGTAGTTTTAGCCTCCCAACGCTGTTTGATTTGGTCCTCCAAAGATAAAATTTGAATTGGCTGATGTGTCATTTGATCCCTATCATTTTTCCCTTGAAAATGACCAAATCTAGTCAAAAAATTCCCTTTTGACTTTCATCTCCAAGAATGGCCTTCAAATTTTGATTTGATAATTCATAAACAACTTATTGAAGAAGATTTCAAACCATTCAAACCCAAAAAATCCTGATCTGGGAAAAAATTCGGCTATTTTAGCCGTGACAGGATTTCACCAGCTAATTTACCCGAAAATCTGCTCCTTAGCTGGTGAAAGGCGGAGCTTTCACCAGCTAACTAGTTATAATTCTGCCTTCTGCGCTGGTGAAAGCATAGATTTTTTCAAAATCAAATTTCTCAGTCATGGAGAGTCTGTTTTTCATGCTTAAATAGTCGATCAACATCTACAAATCCTCAACTTTCCAATGTTGCTTTCAAATCTGCATTTGGAGCCCGGTAAGCTAGTCAAATGTTCTCTACAATATTAGGTATCATTCTTTCAAAAATGCCAGTGCATTTTTGATCGCTAACATCTGGCTCCAACTGGGATGGAGACCTCCCTGCGAGGTCTCCAAGAACCCGACAGACCCTGTGTCTTTAGTATTGGGCATGGAGTCATTCATCCTTTACAATTTATCATCCGGCTATTTTCCAAAGTTTGTTGTTGTCTGTCCCAATCTTCTTTATCTGTCGCATATGCTTCAAATTCCCCTGGAAAATTTCTTGCACCTCACCATAACATCGGTCACATTGGACTTTGCTCAGTGCTTAGTTAAAACTATGCATGGAATTGATGTGAGGAAGCCAAAAATCCATTCTCCAGATATTATTGGTGAATGAATCTCTAACAAATTCCAAGCATCATTTACAACACATCCAAGATTAAATGCCTCTACTTCTGCCTCAAGAACATAGAAGATAAATATAGATCTATTGAAAATCAAACCTGCATTCTGCATATTTTGGATATGGAAATGGAACCATGCTATAAGCTTAGTGTGACCAGGTTAATCTTTTTGAATTATCATATAGCCAATACTAACATCATGCTTGCAGTATTTCATCTTGAGGTTTTGGACCAGCACGCTCTTCATGAACCCATAAGTCTTTGAATTCTTGTCGCATCAATGCCAAAATTAGGATAAGAACCAGTGTACATGGAACAAGATAAAGCAGTGTTGGTTGGTCATGCCCATCCATTAGGTGCAAGGCAACATAAGTGAGGAAGAGACCAAATCCGTATCTGATTGTTGACCAGAGAAAATACCCATTCCAAAGACTCTTTTTTGTCGACCTGTCATACCTAACTGTAAAAGCAACAAGTAACTAGGTAAGAGGATGTCTCCAAAGCCAATCATATCATAGCCACTCCAAGGATCGAGAATATGTGGGATTCTTAAGAGCATGGGAATTCTTTCACCACCGGATTTATCACCGCGTGCAACCACAATCATAACACTCTCGTGGAAAAGAAGAGGTGATATGAAGACCGGGAAAATATCATAGACAAATGCACATCTTAATAAAACTGCTGCAACCTTGATATTTGGTAATCGAGCTATTTGCAAAATTGTAATCATCAATGATATGCCTAGAACATATTGAAAAATCCAGGCATAGGAAGCATGCTGATTTGCAGCCCAAGTAACAACAAAGCTATACAGAAGGGAAAAACTATCATAGACAGGAGTGAGACCTCACCCACAATTGGAACCTTTATTGTCATGTTAGCAAAGCGACCAAATGACCTAGACAATAAAGCCACTGAACAAATATGCATTTCCTTAACTCCACCTATACAGAAGAGGACAATGAGAATCCAAACGAACCAATCAGACATGAACCAATAAAGAAGCATAAAAAATCGATGATATCAGTATGAAGAAAACAGCTTCCTTGGTGGTTATATGCATGACATCCTTCTCTGGCTCAACTTTGCTTGCAGATATATCATCTTGGGTCTCCTTTATCATTCATTGCAGGTAATGCCACTGCTTCCCCTGCTTTTGCAATATTTTCTTTCAAACGTTCCATCAAATATCGCAACCCCTCTGTCAGTATTAATCCTACGCAGATCACACATGTTGCTTTCCTATGACTTGCAGTGTCCACATTCTCCACATTCTCCATTAAATACAGGAAGCACAGTGTCAAAGGTAATTCCATTTTCCAGCTGGACTGCAGTTACACGCCCATCAATCCCAGCTACCAGTCTTTTTACAGATGCACTCTTGAAAAATTTGACACCGTTTTCCTCGTACAGTGCTTCATATTTTCTTCTGAGTGTAGCAGGAAATAGTCTAGCCATGACATGCTCTTGAGGAAATACTACTGTGGTGTCAATCTTCCAAACAGCAGCCGCAGCCGCAACCTCCATGCCAATGTAACCAACTCCAATTATAACAAGTTTTTTGGCACTTTTCATAGAAGATACCAATAAATCAGCATCAGCAACATCTCGAATATAATGGACACCTAACAAAATTTCTCCAATTTTGTCCGGCAACCTTGAAGCACTGCAGCCAGTAGCAATAATAAGAGACCCATATTTTAGATGGTTGCCTGAGGCAGTTGTAAGTGTTTGTGTTGATATATCCAGGCTTGTCATTCAATTCCTTTGTCCTTATACCATTCAGGTGTTTGTCTCTCTCCCCCGGAGCCCACACAAGTGTGAAAACCTGACAATCTTGCAGGCTTTTTATCCAGTGGAAACATATATGCTTTAGTCCAAGCCGGGCGTTCGTACGGAGAAACACTCTCTTTTGAAACAATACAGAGCTTCCCATCAGCCATTCCATTTTTTACAAATGTTCGAGCAGCATATCCTACAACATTACCACCTCCAACAATGATAAACCTGTATGATAAGGTTGCTTTCCAAACTGGAGTTTCGACCATCCTCTGCCACTTGAACGGATTTGGAGCTGTAATTGCACGCCTGTATGAGAGAATCATGGGATTGATCTTATTCACACCAGGAATAGCTCCACAGAGCCCTCTTTTCATCATGATCGATCCACCTTTGTATTCTTTCTTTGGGCGTTGAATACAACGAGCAACAAACTTTGAATGACATTGTATTTCCAGTGACTGACAGGTGTCTCCAGCCATTTTAATTACCACTGATTTTGTGCCTGAAAATATGGGATATACACTCCATTATTTTCCATCTCTTATACCTTTCCATATGTTTCTAACTTGGATTTCATCAGAAGAATCCAGTCCCAGTTGGCTTGTGATTGTAACTGTCATCAAATAGGAGTAGCGCCATGCGATTATTGGATAAAGGGCCTACCCACACCTCTAGAATTTGTTCACTTTTGCTTCCCACCATCATCCATCACCATTTCATCTGAAATATTCCCGAACTGAGATGCTATCAATCCATAGAGAGTCCATGCTGAGGGAGAACCTCAATAATACCATCTCCACCACACAGGAATCCGCAGACGTGGAATTATGAAGCCACAGAAAACCATCCAGATTGCAGTGAAACCCGAGGAGAGAACAAAAGAATTTGGCTGATGTCCAACGGAAGTCGATCAATGCATAAACGATCACCGCGTACACCACCGTTTGCACAAATATGTATGTTACTTTGATCAAAACTTGAGCAAGGGCATAGGACAGAGCGGAGTACATTCCTGCTGCCTTTTCTCTATAGAAGACTGTCTTTTTTCTGATCGAATATGCCTCTGGAGCTTCAATTCATTCCCTTTTGTTGCAATTTTCTTTTTCAAGTTTTCCAAGTCAATGCCACTGGAAATTTTATTTTCATATCACCTCCAAAATATGGAAGTAATTTTCCATCTGTTTCTCATTAGACAGTTGCATGCACATTCTCTGCCTTGCAATGATGACTCAGCCAAATGTGGTGAATATCTGATCCATTTTCTGCTCCCACCAATTACTTTGATGATGATACGCCGGGTGTCTTCCACATGCCTTAAACTCTGCCATGACCATTGTATAAAAACTCTGTTTTAACCCTTTCATCAGCTTATTCGCTCGTGAAGATGCCTATTAACTGTTGAAAGTAAACTCTTTCATCGGCTTATCACAGCTTAAAATGGAACGTTAGTGGGTGAAAACAAATTTTTATTTCTTTGATGAATAAATCTTTTCAGTAAAGGTTTTATTCATTCAAAAGAACTCAAAACCTTATGGTTAAGACTTACAATTTAAAAATTTCTACATGACTTTTGAAAATTTTGTTATGGTTAATGAAAAATTTAAAAGTAATTGCTTGGGCTTATTTCAGGTGTTAAGATCCGGTCTTTAAACTGAAAAACTCTACAACCATGATCTCTGCATGCAATTTGCCTGTAATCTGATCTCTGTACACCTTCAAACGTGTCTTTATTCACACAAGCTCACTGTTATTTCTACTGCAAATTAGAAGAAAAAAATGCTTGAGAAAGAGCTTATTTCCTGAACTACCCTACTTTAACCAACTATTGCCTCAAAATTAGGTAAAATCATGCTTCCAATGAAGCCATCTGAGTATCCAAATAACTGGTAAAACTTTTGATCTGAAGATGAATGTAGGAAACCACATAATACTGATATATAATTCAAAAATGCAGCATAACCAACCTTTGTTTGGCAAAAGTAATTTGACATCTATGTTGCTCGAAGATTTCAAATAGTACACAAATGGATCTATAAAATTGAAAGAAAATACCTCTTGCTGTTGTTTCAGCTGAAAAGTAGAAAGTGTCTGCATATTTTCTAGATTATCATGGCTTCCACCTTCAACTGCGTGCAAATCTGAATAGAGATGCAAACTAACTTCATTGTTGATGATGAACTGTTTTTTGTTGTTTACAGATTTGTGTTGAAGTATGGTACATGCAAACTTGTTGATTTCTGGAGGTGACTTTTCAATGTCTGTTGTGGGAGTTTCCAGATGGCTACTGTTTCTAGCAAAGAAAGACAAGCAATCTTCAAATCCTTCTCATCCGTCACAGGCGAAAACTGTCATAAGAAACCTCTTTGAAAATTTGAGAACAATCCTCTTTTATAACTGATTCTACATACAAATCAAAGGCAGCATGTGTAACAGAGATAATATCTGATGCATATACAGATATATAATTCTCATTATAACCATTTGTATTATAAAGATCTTCTTTAACAACATAACTTTCATCTCTGCAAATAGAAGAATCAACTGCTTCCTGTTGAACATGCTTTTCAAATTTTTCACAACATTCTTTAAAGAGACTTTCAGCTGAAAATTCAACTTCTTCTCCCCCTACCCTATAATCCTTTTCATTTTTTTTTAAAGTAGTAGGTACATAAGAAGAATAATCCAGAGAATCTTCGATCACACAATCATCAATATTCACATCAACTCTATCTTGAAGATCTTCTTCTTGAACAACAACAATAGAAAGAATTTCATGTTCACAACTAGAAGAATAGACATTTTGAATATGTGAATGAAATTCTTCACAACAACCCTCAAGAAGAATTTCCCTAGAAAAATACCTTTCACATCGATGATGGAATACTCTATGAAGATCCTTTAAAGAAGATATGCTAGAGGGAGGTAAAGAACGATACCATTCATGAGCATATCCTTCTAATGAGAAGACAAACATCTTCATGAGCACATCCTCATGATATATATCCAACTGAAACATGCATTGATGAAATCTGATGAGATGATCTGAAGGATTATCTTCTTTTTTTTCTGCAAATCTTGGGAGGTGATCTCCCCAAATATCTATAGAAGGAACTGGATGTGGGAAACCAGGAACTATTGAGAAGTCAAGAGGTGCAAACCTCCGAGCCAAAAGAGCTGCAAACGCTTTTGACATTTGATTATTGTGGAGTCGCCACAGAATTTGTCCTTCATGAAGTCGCCAGATAGATAATTACAACCAAATGATGTCCAAGCTTTGTCTATCATCAAAGATGGATCTATGTCATCTCCCAGGGAAGCTGAGCTTCAATCTCCTCTCCCCGGCAACGGCGCCAATTTGTTATCACTCCAAGAAACTCCTTAGGGCTGTAGGCTAAGAATGCTTGGTAACTTAAGAAATTATAATTAATCAAAGTATGGATCAATGGGATAACTGAGGATGGCTAAGCAAGAAGATAACATATCATACCTCTAAATAAACAGTTCTTTGAGAAACTAGATATCAGTTATAGAAAATAATCAAGGTATGAAGAAAAACATTCAAGATAACCAAGTACAAATCTGTAGGGTTATACAAGAATATAAAGGAGATCTAATTCATATCCACGAGCTATATCAGAAGATGACAGTTCTGATCAACTGAACTGAATAGAATTAAATATAGAGTAATGAAAATATGGACAGACTGATATATAATGACCAAAGAAAACTCTCATTCATATGGCAAGATAATGTCAAAGTACATAGCCAAAAATGTATCCAGAATTGAACCCCCTAGTGCTCCAAATGTCTTTGGATTTATAGCCTTACAAGATGCAATCTAGATCCTTGAAAGATGGATCAGATTTACTAAAAATAGTCAAATCAAAACAGATAGAACAAGTGTAGGATGAGATCCTATAAAAATGGATCTAGAATGGAAAATCAAAACAAAATAGGAAAGGTCTTATTTAATGATCTCTAAAAATAGTAGATTGTTGATGAAGTGCAGTTTTAGCCTCCCAAGGTTGTTTGATTTGGTCCTCCAAAGATAAAATTCGAATCGGGTGATGTGTCATTTGATCCCTATCATTTTTCCCTTGAAAATGACCAAATCTAGTCAAAAAATTCCCTTTTGACTTTCATCTCCAAGAATGGCCTTCAGATTTTGATTTGATAATTCATAACCAGCTTATTGAAGAAGATTTCAAACCATTCAAACCCAAAAAATCTTGATCTGGGCAAAAATTTGGTTATTCTAGCCGTGACAGGCTTTCACCAGCTAATTTACCCGAAAATCTGCTCCTTAGCTGGTGAAAGGCAGAGCTTTCACCAGCTAACTAGTTATAATTCTGCCTTCTGCGCTGGTGAAAGTGCAGATTTTTTCAAAATCAAATTTCTCAGTCATGGAGAGTCTGTTTTGCATGCTTAAATAGTCGATCGACATCTACAAATCCTAAGCTTTCCAATGGTGCTTTCAAATCTACATTTGGAGCCCAAGAAGCTAGTCAAATGTTCCCTACAAGATTAGGTATCATTCTTTCAAAAATGCTAGTGCATTTTTTATCGCTAACAGTTTGTATATTTTTTTGTTCTTTCATTTTCATATTCAGTTATTTCCATAAATATGAGCAATAAGCTAGTAATAATTAATATGGGATTTAAGGAAATAAATTGCATAATATAAGATTTCTAAATATTATAGGATATGTTATGATGAACTATTCTAGTGGAATATCCATGGCATTTTACATATCACTCCTAAAAGTAAGAAATAGTGAAAAAATGTTTCTATATGTTCATCAATAAATATCATAAATCACCCTCGAATAAAGGATAATTATAGTCTATCATTAGAAATATGAGAGAAGGTCGTAGTTAGATTCAAGTGTACCAAGTGTATCATAAGAAATAATAAAAAGCCACCAATGATCATTCATGATTATAAATAAAGAGGGGCATTCCTAAAGAAATTTCTATAAGGAAGGTTAGATACACTGAAATATGGTAACCCATCAAGGTAGAAGTTAGAAGGAAAGAAAAAAAATAAAAATAAAACTACAAAGTCATTTATATTGATGCAAAAAACTACAAAGCCATTGCACCACATTGGAAAAAAACACACTTGTTGGCTAGGCAAGTGGATAAGTAGGAATAGTAGCCAAGATAACCGTTGAATGAAGTTAAACAAGTTGATTTGTTAGCAAATTCATTCGAACCTAAGACATATTATTCCTCTTTAATGTTTTTTTTTGTGTTTTTATATTTGTATTAATATGTTAATATTCCTCAAACGAAACAAATAAACTTTTTACTAATTATTGCAATAGCATTAAAAGAAATTGAATTCGATGACTTTGTTGAATTTGTAAAGTATTTGTTTTTTGTTTTTTTTTTTAATTCAAAATTTTGTAAAACCAAAATAAAGAATAGTTATGAAAAGTAGATAAGTAACCTAACCACATAAAATAAAAAATGCAAAAAATCTAAATCCAAAAGGGATTAAACTATTTTATTTGGATGTAATTTTTTGTGTTTTCATATTTATAAACCATCTAAAATAAAATAAAAAATGTGAAAAATCTAAATCCAAAAACCATTAAACTAATTTATTTGGATGTAATTTTTTGTATTTTCATATTTATAAACAATTTTAGAAAAAAACAAATTATGAATATAAAAAATGAAAAAAATATCTTTATTAATCATATATAAAAAAATGTGAGAACACAAATCCAGCAAAACAAACATCATAATTGTTTGGGCTTCCCAATGAGTGGGATGTTTTTGTAACCACATACACACATAACACAAGAATTTGAAGGAGTAAGGTCTTATATGGTGAATGTTCTATTTAAAAAGATCAACCCAATTAAGGTTAGAATTACTATCAAATTAGGGTTATAATTGCAGTAAGACGAAACTAACATTAAAAAGGAGATATCTAAAATAATATATCTTCCATGGACATTGTAAATTGTTTTACTAAGCAATCAAACTTTTTTGCAGGTCATGATGAGGAGATATTTAAAATAATATATCTTCGATGGAGAATGTACATTGTTAATTATATATATATATATATATATATAATATGAAATTTAATTAGCAATGTACATTCATTCCATTATATATATATATATAATGGAATGAATGTACATTGCTAATTAAATTTCATATTATATATATATATAGAGAGAGAGAGAGGGGAATGAAAGATTTTGAAAAGTTATGGCAATATTTTTTCTCTCCCACTTTATTGTTCTCTTTCAATCTCCATAGGATAATAAAATAAAAGACCGAGGAGTAGTTCGTCAATTACGTTTGGTGAGGGCATTGAGTTAATGATCAAATAGACATATAAGATTAATAAAAATAAAATATTAATATTAATCTTGCTCGATGTAATGATTTTAGGCTAAGCAAGGGTACAAATCATGAGGATTTATTTAGACACTTGAGTTATTTAAATCTATGGCAATTATTTAAATGCTATAATTTATTTCTTTATCCTTTTTTCCTCCTCTTAAAACACCCATCAAGGATTTAGACACTTGAGTTATTTAAATCTATGGCAATTATTTAAGTGCTATAATTTATTTCTTTATCCTTTTTTCCTCCTCTTAAAACACCCATTAAGGATTTAGACACTTGAGTTATTTACATCCATGGTCATTATTTAAATGTTATAATCTATTTTTATCCCTTTTTCCTCCTTTTAAAACACTCATTATTATGTAATTATGATTTATATAATTAACAAATTAAATCATAAATCATCATATAAATACTTGAGGAAATGGGTTTTCCATTCAAAATCAATAAATACTTTTATATCGTCATTAAAAAATTATTTGAAACCAATTAGAAATCATTTTGAATTCTTCAAGGATCTATAGGGTAGGTTCCTTTCTCGTGGCTTCTTTGAAAAGCATTACCATAGATTCCAACTTTTCATTTAAATTTCTTTGGAACAAACCAAAATGTGTATGTAATGCATAAGTTTCAAAAACCATGTTGAATAGTGAGTGGGCGAGGCAAGATCATTGACACGAAGAAAGGAGATGGACAATTTTTTACTTGTAGTTGGTTTAAACATATAATTGATTTTCATATGACTATTATCGTTTCAAGGCTTCCATCATAGGTTTGCATATCAAAGATGAGATTGGAAATTTTTTATTACAAGTTGGAATAATGACATATAGTGCAAACTACCATTGGTTTGAACAATTATGCATGCATCTCAATACAGATTTGGTACTGTAAGTAGTTAAGTAAGCATGGTGTTTAAACACAATATAATTGTATTGAGGTTAAATAACACATATTTGGAAAAGTAGTATTTATTAGCATAGAACTTTTATATCTCT
This sequence comes from Picea engelmannii, assembly GCA_009831015.1. Lineage (NCBI taxonomy): Eukaryota > Viridiplantae > Streptophyta > Pinopsida > Pinales > Pinaceae > Picea > Picea engelmannii. The sequence goes on from ML779360.1 coordinate 656,670, forward strand.
TGAAAATGTAGAAGTAATTGTATAGCTATATATTTATGAGTTTCAATCGAGGGTTTCTAGGATTTGATATATAATAAGAGATATTTTCATTTGAGTCCTTAAATGAAAAAAACATGTGGATGTGGGTATCTGAAGCCAAAAAGCGGTAACAACATATGAAAAGGGTTTTGGAAATAGGCATGTTCAATGGTTTCTAGAGTAGAGTTATCAAATTGAAGAGGGTAATTGATTGCAAAATTGAGGTTGTAGGACATACGAATTGGGTTGAAAAAATAATAATCATGATTAGAATTGTATATGTATGATTTGTTTACATGTGTTTGTATCCATGGCTTAGATAATAAGGTGATGGTAATGAACTAGGTTTCACCTCTGAACATGAAGTTGTCATGTATTACTAGAAATGATCTCAATCATTGGTAAACAAAACTAGTTTGGGTTGCGATCCTAGAGTATATTCACAATAATCATAACCATGAGTTGGTTATCAACATAATCAACAAGCTTATGAGCTTAGTGTGAAGCGACAATAAAAGGAGGAATGGTGGATGCTTGGGATAACCACTCAAAGTTCAAACAAACACAATCATAACTACCTTATTGATAACTTGTGCAATTGCAATGGAAAATTACAATGAGCGTTTACATCTAGATTGGTCAAGATTTGTTCGAATTTTAAAGCCATGGAGGTTGTGTGAATGATTTTGATAGTGAGTAGTATCAGTTTATTCCCAAATCTAATTTTCTTGCACTCCAACTTTAAAATATAATAAAACTCCAATAACCACCTTTAACAAAATGCAACTTTAACAATGGTTAGGGTGAAAAGTATAATCAAATGAAAATGGATGAGCAGAGGTCAACGTCTTCACCCATGCTAGAATTTTGCAATACAAATGAATAGAGCTTGACCATAGATGTCACTTCCACACAAGACTAGAGATATTGAACAATCAATTAGGATCACAATTCTTGATCCTTTGATGAAATTCACTTTTAGTGATAACTCAAGTGGATGTACAAGTTGCCTGGATGAAATTTAAGGCAAACCCTTAGAGGGATCTTGTAGGCATAATACTTATCAAGATTATTACACCAACATGTTTACCCAATGTGAAGCAAAGTTTTGTGTTCACATTGTTGTTGCTATCAATCCCCCTTAGGAATTATACCTTTGGTTCCAAACATTCACTTTTGCGCCTACATCGCTATTTCACCAAGTCATGAAGCAAAAACATAATTATAAATACATCCAATAGAACTAGTACAGTTTATCCATGTTGCTAGTCATCAAATCAAAGGTGCATAAAAGAGACATAATTGTACTTAGTGCACCATACATAATATCAAAGTAAATTGAAATATCACACTACCTGAACGGTACCTACTACTATATAATCATACAACTGCAAAATAATGACTTGTCAAAGTGTTGAACTGAAATGAATACATTAATCCACTTCAAATGATTGAAGCATGCGATATGTGTGTGTGTGTGTGTGTGTGTGTGTGTGTGTGATTCCTAGTTAGTGGGTGACCCAACTTGACAAGGAGAATATTTGGATTTCCTTAAGGGGTGATGGGATTGTGTAAGGATAAGCAAAGAATCAAGATAGTGTATGTAGAAAAACTTTGTGAATTCGTTAGTTTATTGTTTTAGAATTTAATAGTGCCTTTCATTTGTTGCATCATCCTCCCTATTTTACCATCATTTTATCTATTATCATCAGTCCTAAAATCTCCCAAACTTGTTACTTTGATGGAATTGTCTCTTTGCATCTATTCAATTCACCATGGACACTTGAAATCAAATTGATACCAGTTATTTTCGGTTGCATTCAATATATAGGGTTATGCTTTAACATGCTTATCCACTAATCTTCAAGTTTATATGTCATCATATGTTAAGCTCACATTATCAAACTCATATTGCATCTCTCACTTGTTTTGGCTCATTTCATTTCACATATTGGATATTCATATTCACCTGGATTGGTTACCTCACTACTTGATTCTTATGTAACCTAGCCAACATTATTTTACCTTCATGTCAAAAATTGGAATTGGGTATTAGATTCATACAAAAATCTTACATCATGCCAATTTCACACCCTTCTCATGATTAGCATTTGGCCCAATAATCTTGGGCTATTGCTTCACATGATTTTTTTATGGAAATGGTCAATGGACATAGGGCATCAAAACTTCATATCATTTACCCTAACAATATATACTCCTTATTTGAGCCAGTTAAATATGTCACATTATATTTACATTGGTGGTTTTATCTCTTAAATACACATAAACATGCACTATGCATAAGTTAGGCATGTACTTCAATATTGAAATTATGCATCCCACTGCATTTCATTACCTTCCCCTCTACATTTATTATACATATATTGTTTCCACCTTGTTGGCATATCTTCTTTGTGATTTGTTTTTGTTATGGTTGTAACATGTTACTTATGAAACATGGGTTGTTTCACCCTTGATGTTCATCATATGTGCTCATTGTGAGTAAAATCCCATCCCTCACATTGTATCATTATTATCATCTTGTTGGCATATATTCTTTGTGATTTTTTTTTGGTTTATGGTTCTAACATGTTACTTATGAAACATGGTTTGTTTCACCCTTGATGTTCATCATATGTGCTCATTGTGAGTAAAATCTCATGCCTCACATTGTAACATTATTATCAATTTTTAATGGAATTTGTTGGGGGTAATGATGAGTGCATATATTGCATCACTTTTTAACTTCCATCACTTCAACTCAAGTATTAGGGCACCCATAATTGTTAATATCACACACATATATTCACCTTGTTATTTAGTATACTTATATGCCCAACTTTTAATTAAATAGTTTCACCATTTTCTATAAACATATATGGGTTAACTTAATTAGCATATTGCACACATTTTTGGAAGGTGATTAACCCAACCATGACTCACTTGGTTCTAATGTAATCAACAATACCTTATTGATGTTATATTACAGCTCTATTATGACTATTCGTTTATGATCTATAACAAGAGAATTTCACTCAGAATGCATATTGTTAAGCCCTATATATTGAGTTATTACATTTCGAATGTTATATTAGTGTTCTTATTGGTCTTATAGGCCCTTTAATAGTTGGCTACACCCATTAATTGTAATTGTACCCTTTGTGTCCTATATATATTAAGGATACCTATTTTTAGAGATCATCTAATTTTGTGCATTTGTTATATTATAAAAGGAGGTTATCCCCTCTAAGAGGTTGCTCATTCATTCTTCTATCTCATTATCAAGGCATGAAGTTACTTATCTTTATATTTTTATTCTATTTGGTTTTTCGGTGCATAACATTTGGAATCAAAACATGCAATCCTCAAGTTTGGTTCCTTCAAACAAGTTATCCTAATATTTTCACTATAAAAAAAATTATGGGAATTTTCAAATAGAAGTTTTGGTAGCCTAGGGGAATGTAGTAAAGTAATTGTGGTAAAACTTTCATGCTCTAGTTCACTATACTTTCAGAAATACAATCTATGGAAGGGTTTTGGATTGGTCATGAAACTAGTATCAAATAGGTGGTATTGGTAAAACAATGATATATGAAGCTAGTGAATTCCAAATTGAGTGCCACTAATTCCAATGGAAAAAATATTGATAATAGTATTTCAAGTCAAAATTTAAAAACTGGATCTGAAAAATGGGCACATGGCAAGCCATACAAGTTCACTCTCCTAAAAGGGACAAAATCAACAAGTTTTGGGAAAGGTACCATAACCTTCGTTTAGCACATAGGAATTCGGTCAAACCTATGGAATTGCAAAGAATACATATCATGATATTATAGGATAAAATTTTATACTAAGAGGGGTCAAAAATATAGTCTAGGAACCAAGGTTTTTAAAGGTATGTTAACTTGAAATTAAAATATTTTTTTATTGGAAGACCTATTTTTTATTATTCAAAAATTGTGATAAAGAGAAAAAGGAGAAGTGTTATTATTTTCCCAATTGGAAAAGGGTTCTACAAAAACATATACACCTACTAAACCTCCAAATAACTCATGCATGACCCTAGAAGAATGTGAAGAGTTAGGGAACCATGCATCCCAATTAAGGAACCAATTTAATGACATGGGAAATAATGCATTGAAAAAATGTTGATTTGGCATGTTTGCAAGTAATCCGTAAAAGATAAATTAAATATAAAATGGAAATTTTGATGGATCAAAAGATGGAATGATTACAAAATTCCATAGAATCCATGCTCTTACATACCCTAGATGAGAAGTTCCCTAAAAGTGATATTTTGACCCAAGGAAAATGGGAAAATAAGGAGAACAAAGTTACTAAACCACGGTCACATATGGGGAATATTTTAACACATTTAGAGAACATGAAGGTTAAGTTCTAGAATCATGATCATTCATCACTCCAATCTCTACATTATTGGGGGTTCAACTAAGGACCAAGGAAATACTTAATTCCCAATATCGATACAAGGAAGTTTCATGGTAAAGATATTATAACATGGATATTCCAAATGGGGCAATTCTTTGATCTACACCAAGTGCTAATTTTACAAAAGATAACTCTTGCATCCTTATATTTAGAACTTTATCAATTTGTTTGGTACCAATGTATTTTTGAATGAAAAAATGATGGTCTTATCTCTTGGTCCAATTTTACAGATGAATTAATAGCACGTTATGGGGATATTAAGAGAAACACATTATTTAGTCAATCTATAAACATCTATCAAACATAAAAAAATTACAAAGAACATTCAACAATTTCAAAATCTAAGTCTTAGAGTAAACAACATTTTAAATGATCATTTGTAATATCTCTTTATGGGAACTTTAAAGGAAGGTATTTAACATGAGGTGCATCTCTTAGAACCTAAATCCCTAGAGCATGATTTCAGTGTGCAATGAAAGTTGAAAGTAAAAATATGGCTACTAGAAGGGTGGCCACTAACAACTATAGAGGGCATCATGTTCCCTCTCCTAATATCACCCAACCTACAAGGTTGGCATCTCAACAAATGGATGAAAGAAGAGCAAAGGGACTATTTTTCAATTGTGATAGTAAGTACAATAAGGGTAATAAGTGTGATGAGAAGAAATTATTCCACATAAATTGTGAAGAGGAAGAATATCAACAACTATAACAGTCACATGATCTATAACTAGAAGAGACTACTCCAACCATATCTTGTCTTGCATTGACTGGCATCAATGCTGCTCAAACTCTTGAGATAGAAAGATAAATAAAAAATAAAAGGGTAATAGTGTTAGTTTATTATGGTAGTACCCATAAATTCATTAATTTAAAATTAACCAAACTCATCAATTGAGTTATATATCCAACACTGGATTTCAAGTAATGATTGCAAATGGAGGTACCATAAATTTTTCAAGAAAGTTCCATAGTATTAAGCTCACTATGGGGGAGTATTTATTAGATATTCCAATGATTACAATCAAAATGAGTTGTGTTGATGTTGTATTATGGGTCCAATGGTTACGATCATTGGGAGTTGTGGCTCTTAATATTTAGGAAGTTTTCATGATATTTTCCTTGAAAGGAAAGTTAATTGAACTTAGAGGTATATAATGGAAAACCTCTTAAGTGATAAGCTCTAATATCATGAAATTGTTTTTTTTAAAGGTACATCATGGTGTAATTGCACAATTGTACTCACTATATGTTCAAACATCTATAACCTTTATTTGATGGATCTCCAAAAACGTTGTCGACTATCATCCTAAGGTGTCTGTAGAGATTGTTAAAGGTATTCCACCTACTCAAGATAATGATCATGTTATTCATTTGCATTCAGGAAGTGTGCCATATAGCATGAAACCTTACATGTAGCCATATGCACAAAAGAGTGAGATTGAACATATGGTTCAAGAAATGTTAGAGGCTAGCAGTATTCAACCTAGCCAAAGTGTTTTCTCTTCACTGATGGAGATGGTTTAAAAAACGTATTGTTCATGGAATATATGTAAAAATTATAGAGATGTCAACAAGATGACCAATAAATATAAGTTTCATATTCCAGTCACTATTTAATTATTCAATGAATTATAGGGAGGGATTTTCTTTTCCAATTTGGATCTCCATTTTGGATATCATCAAATCATAATGGTGCAATAATACATCTCCAAAAAAACCTTTAGAACACATGAAGTTCATTATGATTTTTTGTTGATGCCTTTGGCCTTACTTATGTACCTTCCACATTTCAAATATTGGTGAATTTTGTTTTCAAACCCTTCCTTAGAAAATGTGTGTTATTACTTTTTGATGATATACTAATATATATAAAATGTAGGGAAGAGCATGTACAAAATGTTGGCATGGTATTAAAACTATTAGAGGAATGAAAACTACATGCAAAGCCTTGCAAGTTTGCCTTTGTATTTTATGAAGTGGAATATTTGGGTCATATTGTATCTCATGAAGGCGTTAAAGTGGACCCTAAAAAAATTAGAGCTATAATGGAATGACCAATTCTCAGAACATTGAATAATCATCTTAGAGTATTCTTAGGATTAAAAAGATATTATCAAAAGTTATTCTATAATTAAGGTCAAGTAGAAACACTTCTAATAGCATTATTGAAAAATTAGGCATTTTCTTGGCCTCAAGAAGCAACCAAATATCTTTAAAAACTTAAGGAGGTTGTGTGTACAACACTTGTCCTGGGAATTCCTAAATTCACAAAAACCTTTATTGTAGAGTGTGATGCTTTAGGGTATGGAATTGGTGTATTTTAAATGCAATAAGGAAGACACTTGCCTTTTAAATCCACCATCTTAAAGGAAATAACTTACTCCAACCCATTTATGAAAAGGAAATGTTGGATATACTCCATGCAATTAAGAAATGAAACCCTCGCCTAATAGTAATACACTTCAAGGTAAAAACAAATATGATAGCTTGAATTACTTCTTGGAACAATGATTATCCTTATAAGATAAGCAAAAATGGTTTGTAAATATGCTATGTTATGAATTTTAAATTATACACAAAAAAGGGAAAAAAAGTTGTAGCAGATGCACTTTCAAGGAAAGAAGAAGACAGAGGAATTACTTTGTGTTATTTCCATTGTACAATATAATTAGGTGGAAGAAACATGGATAGAATGGAAGCAAGATCAAAATGTATGCAATATCATTCAACAACTACAAGAGGACCTGAGTGCATTAGACAAATTTGTGTGGAATAATTATTTACTATGGTATCATTTTTTTTAATTTTTTTTAAAAGATAGTACCTGCTATATTAAGTTACCAGAGAAACATTGACAAAATACACAAAGATATGGTCATCCTGAGCCACCAAAAATGTTGTCGTTTTACCGGAAACCAGCATAGTTTGGAGTGAGATGAGTCTAGGAGGGTAAGCTAAAAATTGTTTTGCCCTCTATCCTGCCCGAAGGAAACCAGGACAGATGGCCATAGTTCAAGTTTACATGTAGCAACAGCATGATTAAACATAAAACAAACTAGCATAGGAGAACTTAGATACCCGGTGACCTGTCGCCCTTGCCTTTCTACCACGTGGATCTGGATGGGATGGCGAACGGCTGCGCACACAATGGACATTTCCTCTTTGCTGGAGCGTTGGAGTACGTATCAAGGAGAAAGTCCAGACGTTGTCCCATGAGGAGGGATCTGTGCTCCTAGTCTGCCATGTGGCCTCAGAGTTAAAACACCAGAGCCAGATGCTCTGCACGGAGGAGTGGACCATGCAAGTCATGATTACCTGCTTCATCGAAGGTTTCGTTCCCCACTTCCACGTTCATCCCTACTCTAGCCTCGATCACATTTAGTCCTGCTCCAGCTGCATCCACCTTCATCCCTTCTCTGGTCTCGTCCACATTCCTTTCTGTGCATGCATTGTCTCGAGCCTCGTCCTCGTCCGTTGCCTTCTTAGCATGCCTAGTAGGGTTGTAGTCACCCATCCACAGTATCTCTTCAACAATACAAATAGGGAATTCGTCTGCCAGCTCGCCTTTCAGACCACTACTAGCCTGTATATCTGGCACCATGGCTTGGGGTTCCAGGGTGGTCGCTAAGTCCTCCAGGTATGGCATTTCGTCAACATAGTAGGTTGGAAACTCGTCCGCAGCTTCGCCCTCCAGACTACTTCCAGGCTTAATTTCCATGGTATGAATGCTATGTTTTGTCCCAAGCTCAGCGATAATGGCGTGTAGTGTCAATTGGTCAGCGCGTGCCATATTCCAGAGAATGGAAGTCGCCATCGATAGAGTGCGCTCCAGGTTCTTCCTCCTTTGCCTCTGCTCTTTGTGGTTGTACCAGGTCGAGCCTCGGTGAGGTCTGCCTCGCTTCCTAGTCATTGTTGATGAGGGGTGGATAAAAATACAGAGAGAATGCACCAAAACGAGAGTGAGCCAAGACAAGAGGGAACCAGAGCTACACCAGAGATCCCAACCAGTGGGGAGGTCCAAAACAAGAGCGAACCAGCTCTATCCAGGCTCTCGAATTTTCAAATTACCAAATGACGGCTTCTCCTAGCTTCCCATTAACCCTGTCATATTGAATGATGTCTGAGCGAGAGCTTTCACGTGAGGGAGGAGTCCCTCCTCCATATAGCCGCTGTAATGGTCGGCTACCATTGTAAATGCAGAGAGGATGGGTGGTGGCCAACAACATTTAAGTTGTGGCTTGATGTTGAGCCATGTGGCGAGGCGTCGCCACGTGTCACCCCATTTGGGGATTTAATATGGTATCATGATCACATATATTTATTTAAAAATTCTCAACTCAAATAGAAGCTCCTTTTGTAATTTCACAATTCTCCAATAGGAGCACATACAAGATTCCTAAAAACATACCACATGATCAAGAAGGATTTTATATGAGAAGTTTTGAAAGATTATATTCAAAAAAAATTGGTTTAGTTTTTTTTTTTCCAATAAAATAAAGGAGAGATAATCAATACCTTGAGTCTTCTACAACCATTAGCCATACCAATTCAATATTGGGAAGAGGTCTCAATGGATTTTATTATAGGTCTACCAAATTCCAAATAAAATAATGTCATCATCATAGTGGTGGATCAAATAAAAAAGTATGCCCATTTCTTCTCTCCTTCTCATCCTTTTAAATCAATTACAGTAGCTGCAACATTCATGGAATTTAGAAGCTACATGGAATCCCCAATATTATTGTAAGTGATAGAGATCCAATTTTCACTGGTAATTTTTGGACTAAATTATTTCTTGTTTGGGTACTCAATTGGATCACATCTCATCTTATCATCCTCAATCTAATGGGAAAACTAATATTGTGAATAAATTTCTAGAAGGGTATCTTTGTTTCTTTGCACATAATAAATAGACACAATGGGTCAAGTGGCTTCCCTTCATAGAATGGTGGTAAAACATGTCCTTCCATACATAATTAAAAATATCTCAATTTATGTCACTTTATGGCTATCATCCTCCATCCATCACATCACCCTTGATAGGAAAAATGAGTCAAGGACCACATAAAGTACTAACAAGAGGTTCTCAAACTATTCAAGGAAAACTTGGCTATAACACAAAATAGGATGAAACAACCAATAAATCAACATTACAATAAAATGGAATTTGAAGTGGGGGGGTTGAGTATTTTTTAGGCTACAACCATACAAAGATATTTCCCTCAAGAAACAAAAGAAGGACAATAAATTAGCACCCAAGTACTATGATCCCTATAAGGTGTTATAGAGGATCGAAAGTATGGCTTACAAATTGTAGTTTCCTCATCTTCACATGTACATCTAGTCTTCGATATTTATTTCTTAAACAAGGTAATTGATAACAAGATCCTAGTTCAATTATTTTACCATAAATTAATTAATAAGGGAAAATCATACTAGAAAAAAAAAAAAACCTTGTAACAAGGATTAAGAAACTATAAAAGGAGAAACTACTTGATTACCTCGTCAAATGGAAGAACCTACCAGTAAAAGAGGTGACATGGGAAGATGATTTCTTCATGTAAAAACATCCATAACTAATAAACCATTGAGGGAAACACTTGTTTGAAGCGGAGGGGAATGTTAAGCCCTAGATATTAAGTTATTAAATTTATATTACTATATTAGTGTTGTCGTTATTGATTGGCTAGAACCTTTAGTTGTAATTGTACCCTTTGTCTCCTATGTGCACGCGCGCGTGCGCGCGCACACACACACACACACACATATTGGAAATACAATTAACATTTGTCTATATTTAGTAATCATAGAAACATATTTGGGTAAGAAAAATATAAACTTGAATTTGGTTCATCAATCGAACCATATTTCAAGTGCATTCGAGCATATTGATTGAGAGATGAGTGTTTCTTGGTATAGTTTCTTCAGTGAGAATTTGGTATATTACGAAGCAAGCACTAATTATAGTTTGAGTGTGTGTTGCAAAGAGTGTACACTATTTTCTTATTTTTTAGTGAGGTGAGTTCGCATTAACACCAAAAATAATATGGGGAGTTCATGCCTATGGCTTTGTCTCCAAATATTTCTGGTTATTAATTTCATCATCACAATTACGTTTCTAACATTGAAGGTTTGAACACAAATGTATGAATTTTTACTATGATAGATTTGATCTTGGTAATTGGTTCAACAATATACTCTAGTAGAAATCATTCTCATTTCTTAGTTATCATTGATTTGCTCTTAATTTCTACATGTTTCTAAGTTACGATTAGTCTCAATTTAGTTTTATTTCAAAATGAAACATGACATTCTTTGGAATAACAACTTAATATGATGTTGTTTTTCTAGTCAAAAATAATGTTACTCGCTTTGTTGTATACTAATTATGGTACAGGTAAAATTATTCCAAGGGAAACCCCTATTAAACCCCTTGTTAAATATCATAGAGGGAAACCTAAATAAATAGGGGAGTCTCTCCAAAAGAATATGATATATATTGAGGACCCATTGGAAGAATACATTCTTGTGATTCAATTTCATGTATCCGAGGAGCATCTACCATAGTCTATCTTCAAATATATCAAGGCCAACATAGGAAATCAAATCCCTTTTCTAGGATGGAATGAATTGTATCAAAAATTATGGAATAAATATTATCCAAATCTAGTTCCTCATAGTGACCCTACCATGAGAGACACTAATGATAGGGTCTTCATTGTTGATATATTGGGTTGGTTTTCATTGATGTCAACCCTTGAAGCAAGTCTGGTAGAAAATTTCAGAAGCCCCAGAGGTGTGGTTAAGGAACCCAAGTTTGAATGAGAAATAAATACATGAATATCAATGTATTTGTAGGTAAGACTATCATATATGGATAGTACACGTTGTTCCATTTCCGGTGGTATGTGGTAGGTCACGTAGTTCCTCACAGTTGAGGAGATATGGCTTAGTGAAGTTGGAGGACCCTCATGAATATTCTAGAATCCCCTAGAAGGTAAAAAAAGAAGTCAATTATTCTAGAAGCTCCTAGAAATTATTCAATAAGTTTACTAGTCAAAGTGGTTGCAAATATGAGTTAATTATGGGTAAATTTGTTGAAATAAGAAAATAATTTAAAAAAAATTAATTGCAACAAGAAGTGGAGAGTTTATTAATTATGGGTAAAGTAGTTACAAAAAGAAAATGGGTTATCCCTGAAAGAGGGAAGTTGGGTAAAATAGTTAGAAGATGACCCCTAAAGGAATGCACTTGGAGAATATAAATAAGAGAGAAAGAGACTCTCATTAGAACCTATTTGAGCACATTGAATATCTATATTGTGAAAGGTTTATTTTAGGTACTATTGACAAATCTAAAGCAGTGATTCTGAGTCAGCAAAGTTCAATGAAGAGAGAACCTGCAAGATCTGAAGAGACAAAGTTGATCTTATTGTTCAAGGGTTTTCTTGAAGACATCTGCAAGTTGCAGTGAAGGAAGATCACGGAAATCTGTGAGTTGCAATGAAGGAAGAGCGTGGACATATGCATTGTTCAGTGAACGGAAACACAAAATCTCTTAAAGGTAAATAAATATGTGGGTTGAAGATCCATCAAGGCACACACATCCACAAGACAGAGTGGGAAAAATTGTGGACATCTAGGAGTTTACCGAGTATAGGGCGTAGATATGTTGAGAAAACCAAATATTTGAAGATCAAATCTATCAGGTCAACTATAGGTTGAGAGGTATGGTTTATTGTGTATGTTAGTTTCTATATTATGTAGAAGTCCAACACAGAAATTTCTTAGTAGTTAATGAGTATTTTATTTGGAAGACACTCTTATGAATCTTGAAATGAGGGTTTGTGACATAAGGGTTTGAGTGGAGTTGATGAAGTATAGCAGCAGTGATAGTGGAAGTAACAATGATAGATATGATTGGTTGAGAAGACTATTGTGATATTTTTTTTTGTATATGTTGTGACAGATTGTGTGTAGAGGTTGTGACAGGTTTTTGGTACAAGTTTATGTGACAGGTTTTACAGTGAAAAATCTTACAGGGATAGATTGACATTGACAAAGTGACAATGGTAGTATCAGTTATTTGGCACTTATATTTCAGGGTGTTTGGATGGGGCAAGGATAGGTTGTTGTATCCACCTTCCAGTTGTTGTTGGACACACCGACCACATTGAGAGGGGGGGATGAATCAATGTGAATCCCCTTTTACACTTCTCACAAAAATTTAATTAGAAATCATCATTCACAACATCATTACTTATTACTTACATTCATACTTAGTTGCTTGCATGTAAATATATACCAATGACATACATTAACAATAAAGAGCTATGAACCATCACAATAAATAACACAAGGAACACCAGATATATGTATAATTTTATTTTGTATTACGGACTACAATCCTTGGGTTTTATCAACACCAACTAAAATAGAGCACCAACTCGCAATGCAAGACCAAGCCTATGTATCTCAACACCAATTGAGATGTGAGGAATCCAACCCTCAAGTATAAGACCCAACTTGTAGACAAAATCCAATCTATCAACAGGTACATGACCTATCTATATTGCATCATGTGTATGTATGTGACATTCCTATACTACAGCATGTGAATGTACGTGTTATTCCTTTTTTCATCCTATGTACACCTTAAGAAACTAGGGTTTCTGAAACTTCAAACTTCTTTCCCTTCAGACCCTTTATGCCTCTATCACATCCACTTGTGACCTATCACTACAACCTGCATGTCACTTCCCAATATATACCATCGCCAATCACAAACATATCTATACCATCCAATAAGTTATGCATGTTCCTCATGCATACACCATTACACAACATAGAAATCCCTCAACCACATCAGAACATGACCACTCAACCAACCAACTACCATATTCAAACATTAATACAACCATACAAAGAATTCCTCAAGCATTCACCATACCATGAGAAAATATAAACATCAAGACAATATGTACCCATACCAAAACCTCTATATAGATTTGAACCTGTAGAATGTTGATCTGGAACTTTCTTCAGACTTCGGGAACCTGGCACCGACACTTATTTAATATTTTCATGTTCTTTATAACTATATGTGACCTGGTCTTCTTCAGCCCGCATACGTACTTGCTCAAGTGCATTGCGGCCCGCGCACATCTTCAAAAAACTAGGGTTTTTTTAACCTCTAAAACTTTCCCTATCAAACCTCAGACTTTATAGAACTTATGATATGTTCATGAGTACCTGCAATGAATATTTCTTTCACCAAAAATAGATCTTCAATATACTCAAGAGATTCACTTCAAAAGAGACCCTTGATATTTTATTTATACTTCTCCAAGTAGCTTCCTCATCTAACCAACTCTAACCAACTTCCTTCTTTTGGGGCTAACCCACTTCTAACCACTTATAACCACTTTCTCCATAAATAGTAAATATTTACTTCTAGTTGCAACTAATTTATTTTTAATTGTTTTCTTTTTGCAATCACTTAACCCATGACTAACCACTTTGATTGGTCAACTTCTTCTAGGATCTTCTAGAATAATTTGACTTCTTTGACCTTTTAGGGGCTTCTAGACAACACATGAGGGTTCTACAACTTCACATGGTCATAACTCTCTAACTGTGAGGAGTTATGTGACGTTCCACATATCACCGAAAATGGAATGACGAGGACTATCCATCTAGAATAGTCTCATGGAAAAATTCACTGATATTCATAACATTATTCCTCAAACAAAATCAGGTTCCCTAACCACACTGCTAGGATTTCTCAATCACCTAACCATTTTGACTTCGCAAAGTATCTTCCCATGAGGGATTTCACCATAAAGGGACCACTTTTGAGTTAATCCATTTGGTACTTCCTATCAACCATGACAAGACAACAATGATCAACCTTTACATCAACCCATATGTACATCAATCCAAGTGGAACATCAACCCATGACAATACATCACTATGTCACCTCATGAAATTATCCCTCGGACATCAATTACATCCATGAACACATGATCATGTTGGATTACTGAGAGGGGGGGTGAATCAGTAATAGAGAAATTTAATCCTTTTTAACCATATAATACAAGTGTTATATCAATGTATCATTATCATGCAATAACTGCAGAATAGATAATGAATGAACAAATGAAAAATCATACACATACACAGTACACGAGTTTTTTACATGGAAACCCAAAGCGGGAGAAAAACATGGAATGCTTTATCTTATATGTCTTTAATAATTACATTCATTAAAAGCACCAACTTCCTTTGTTTTCCAGTTGCAACTGGAAGGAGGCTCCAACCCCCTAGTTTCTCAGGCTACAACCTGAAGGAAGCTCCAACTCCCCAATTCTATGGCTATAACTAGAATGAGGCTACAACCCCCTATGTTCTCCAGCTACAACCGGAAGGTGGCTACAACCACTTGTCCTTGCCCCGTCCAACCACCCTGATGTATAAGTAGAATGATGGAACCACTATCACACTATCACTGTGAGATATATTGATGTAAACATGTACCAGTCAACCTGCACCAAATAACATGTACCAATAACTTGAACCATGCATCAACCTGTACCATAAACAAGTGCATCAACCATGAACCAACATGTAATCAACCTGTACCATAAACAAGTGCATCAACTATGCACCAACCTGTACCAATCAACCTGTAATCAACCTATATCATAAACAAGTGCATCAACTATGCACCAACCTGTACCTCAACCTGTACCATGACCAAGTGCATAAACCATGCACCAAACCTGTACAAATAACTTGTCACTACAACCTGTCACAACAACTTGTCCAAACAACCTATCACAACAACCTATCTCATCAATGTTATCAACCAAATTAGATCAATCACCAAGAAAACTCTCAAAGATGTGCATCAACCAAGTATAACACAACAACTCATAATCATCACCAATATCAATATGTGCTTATAATAATACAAGTATGCTATAGCATCCATAAACCATGTGTCAACAATACTACTAACAAGTTCCTCCAACCATGTACCCAACATGTACCTCAACCAAAAGCCCTCATCAATTTCATCATCCAAATATGATTTGTAACTCTGTAATAGACCTGATGTATATTATCACATAGCTGCAAACCTTCCTTAACTTTAACAACAAGAGACTATCATTTTCATCAAACTTTTATTTAGTCTCACATGACTATTTTTGGATTAGTCAACAACCCCAACTTGAAATAATCATAACTATGTACCTATAATGAATAAAGATATGAAAATTATACACAATGTTCTTCAGTGTGTTTTATTCAATTCCTCCAGGTTTCACTACTTCTAACCTCTCATAAAAGGATTTATAGCAAAAATGGCATACCTTGTTGAATTCTGGCTTGTTCTAGAGAGTGACCTTATAGAGAGTGCCCTGCATGGAATATTTTTTGAATAGATCTGAAAATATTACAAAGAATACTAAAGACTTTACTCTAACCAAAACATTTAGTCTTACTGAATTTGGATCTGTTATGAAGAATTTATGACATTTTTACCCGAAACACCTATTTTAGACTAGTTTCAGGACTAGCCACAAACCCTATTTTCCACAGAGTGTAACTCCAAAAATAAAACGACCCACAAGCTGAATTTTTTACCACATATACTTGGATATGTTTCCTCAACATCATAGAAATTTCACAGTCTAAATCATTCTAGAAAAAACGTTATTGTGAAAATGGTGAGATGACCTGTAAATAACATACCTTAGAAAGCATCATCAAAAGAATTTATCCTTCCTTGAATTTCGGCCTTCTTTTCTTTGCCTTCCCTCAGAAATTCGGATTATATATCCTTTTGGTTACCTGAAACACCTATATATATTCAATATTCTCAAGTGTAATCTAAAATGAGAGAGCCTTGCCTCTTATTTATACTCTTCAAGTAGCTTCCTTAAAAACATCTTCTAGGTCACCTTGCCCACTTTCTTTATTTTAGGGTTAACCCACTTCTTATTTATCCATTAAATTTATTATTGAAATAATTTATTTTGTAATCACTTTGAATTATAGTACACTCACCACTTCACTTTATTATTTACCTTCTAAAATCTCTTAAACCACTTTGACTACTTTGACCTTTTGGGGCTTCTAGATGATATATGAGGGTCCTCCAAATTCGTAAGGCCATAACTCTCAAACCGTGAGAAGTTATGTGACGTTCCACATACCACCAGAAATGGAATGACATGTACTATCCATATAGAATAATATTACCTACAAATATATCAAAACTCATACCATTATCCATCAAACAAACTTGGATCCATTACCCAAACCTGGGTTCTCCAACTTCTCATGGCCATAACTCTCTAACCGTGAGGAGTTATGTGACGTTCCACATACCACCGGAAATGACATGAAAATAACTATCCATCTAGGATAGTTTCACTGATAAATTCACTAACCTTCATCTCATTATTCCACAAATAAGCATGGGTTTTCTAACCATACTTCTAGGATAACTCAATCCGCAAAGTGTCTTCCCGTAAGGGATTTCACCATAAGGGGACCACTTTGGAGTTCATCCATTTGTACTTATTATCAACCATGAAAAGAAAATAATGAGTCATATTTACATCAAACAAACTTGGTTCCATTACCCAAACCTTTGTGCTACTGAAATTCCCTATCGTACTTTCTCCAAGGGTTGAAATCAATCACTAAGGGTTGGCATCAATATACAATATCACTCTCCAATAGTTGACATCAATGAAAACCAACAATCCATACCAACTATCCATCATCCTAAGCCAACTGTTTGATAGATCCAACAATCAATACATCAATGATATAAACACATTACTAAGACAATACTTGGCATCAACCCTTTGACATCAATGAAAACATAGTACAATAGTTGTAGTTGGAGAACATAGAGGGTTGTAGCCTCCTTCTAACTAGAGCTAGAGAATCATGGAGTTGTATCTTCTTTCAGGTTGGAGCCTGAGAAACTAGGGGGTTGTATCCTCCTTGTAGTTGTAGCTGGAAAACAAGGAAGTCAGTGCTTCCTATGAATGTACTTCTTTTGACAATATAAGAAAAGCATTATATGGTTTTCTCCTACATTGGGTTTCCACGTAAAATTTTGGTGTACTATATTTATGTGTGGTTTCTTATTGTTCACTGCTTATGTACACTGCTCATAA
>ML779360.1:674571-696648 GCA_009831015.1 Picea engelmannii
AGAAGACGATGAAGAAATGGAAAACTTCATCAGAAAATTGAAAAGAGGAACATGCAAATATAAAGGTATGATTCCATTGAAATGTTTTAATTATGGTGGTGTTGGTCATTTTTATTTTAATTGTCCTCATAAGAATAAGGAAAGTGATGAAGAAGAATATCATAAAAAGAAAAAGAAAAATAAAAAGAATAAAAGAAACAAAAAGAAAATTTTCAAGAAAAGTCTCTCCAGCAAGGAAGATAGATCATCATATGAGGAATAAGATAGTGACAATGATACAGAAAGAGTACTCTTCGTGGCAATAGAATATTCTGAAGAAGAATCTGGGGAAGAAGGAGAAGTTGATCTCATAGCATAATTAATCAGTGCACTAGAAGAGATAAGGATTGAAAGAAAGAAAATCAAGTCACTCAAGGACTAACTAAAAGAAAAAGAGGGATCTCAGAACTCCAATTCCAAGGAAGTTGAGAAGATGATCGCAAATTTAAAAATCCAAGTAAAAGAAAACAAAAGAATCAAAGAGGCACTCATAGGCCAGTTAGATGAAAAGGACAAGTTGATTGAAGGCTTGGAAGCATAAATAATCACTCTCAAGAAATATCTTCAGAAGAAGGACATGCAACAGAATAACACCAAATTATTGGATGAGATCATTAGTAGTCAAAGTCCATACCATGACAAACCTGGACTAGGATATAACCAAACAGAGAAAGGCTCAAGATCCAAGACAACAGAATAGAGAAGCTATGCAGAAACAGTCAAAGGCTCTTCCAAGAAGGAATAAGGCATGAGGAACCAAGAAGAGGATTGCATATACATTAAACCACCCATAAGGTCCATATTCCATAATTAGCAACAACCAACAATGGAGAAACCTTGAGAAGAAGAAGGATTCATAAGAGTAGCACCATTCAAAAGATCTTCCACCCCCAGGTATCAAAATATTTTCTTGGTTTATGTTATTCATGTAATAATTTTGGGCATAAAGTTGTAAATTGTAGAGCCAACACTAAGAACAAAAATAACTGTGAAATCTACAAAATAAATGGTTATTCAAGAAGATCCCATGAAGACCAGAGCATAAGCTACAACATATTTGAATCATTGAACACTGAAGTGGAATGTTACAAGTGTAACAACTTTGGACACATGGACAAATATTGTAGATTGATTGTTCCTCCTAGAGAATCACAATAGAATATCAACAGTCACAAATAGGAACCACAAAATATATGGATAAGAAACAAGGATCAATTTAACACTGAAGAATGCACGCTTTCTCTACAAGCTAAACACAAGAGGTGTGGATAGTATGTTGGCAGTGGCTGCTCAAAACATATGATAGATGATATGGACATGTTTATAACCTTGAAGAAGGAAAGAGATGGATCAATTTCATTTGGCAATGACAACTCAATAAAATTTATAGTCAAAGGGCCAGTTAATCTTGGAAGCAAGGATTCCAAAGCAGAAAAAAGTTCTACTAGTCAAATACATGAAACACAATCTACTAATTGTAAGTCTAATGTGTGATCAAGGACACATACTTGTGTGTGATTCTCAGAAATGAAAAATAAGAAAAGAAGGTTCAAACATATTGGTGGCTATAGTTATAAGAACTCCAAGCAACATATATGTACTAAAGGAAATTGGAAAAGAAAAATGTTTCTTAGGAAAGGAAGATGAAATTTGTCTCTAGCATGGAAGAATGGGTCACATAAATTTTGATAATCTTGTCAAGGTCAGAAAAATGGAAGTAGTGAGAGAAATGCCCAAGATCTCAAAGCTAGCAAACATTCTATGCAAGCATTGTTTACAAGGAAAATAGACAAAGACAAAGTTCAAGTCAAATGAATACTCCACAACAAAGCCACTAGAGATTTTACATACCAATCTATTCAAACCGACGGGAACAAAGGGATTGAAAGGTGAACACTACTTCATGTTATTGGTTGATGACTACACAAGAATGACTGCAGTGTGCTTTCTCAAGAAGACATTAGAGGAATTATAGAACTTCAATACATATAATGAGATGGTTGAAAATGAGACAAAGTTGAAAATCAAGTGTTTGAGATCAGAAAATGGAGGAGATTTTACATCAAAAGAGTTCATGGAATTCTGCAGTGAACATGAGATAAAGAAGCAATTCTCAATAGCTAGGACACCTCAGCAAAATGGAGTGGTTGAAAGGAAGAATAGAATAGTACATGAAATGGCTAGAACCATGTTAATGGATTCCAAGTTGAAAGATGTCTTTTGGGTACAAGAAATGCATACAATAGTTCACATTTAGAATAAAGCAATGCTAATAAATAAAAGTAATAAGACTCCATATGAGCTATGGAAAGGAATACCAACAAATGTGAAGCACTTCAGAGTATTTGGAAGTAAATGATACATCAAAAGGGAATATTGAAGGATTGGAAAAATTGATTCTTGAGTTGATAAAGGCATACTGGTTGGGTACTCAAGAAAAGGGAAAGCATACAAATTCTTCAATTTAAGACTCAACAGAATAGTGGAAAGCATCAATGTGATGAGCAATTAGACATATGGATGAAAGATAAAAGAATAAAGAAAGGATTCAGTGGAACATAATCATGAATAATATTTAAAGGAAGAAGAAACAAAAGAGGAAGAGGAAGAGCATTCAGAAGCAGAGAAAGAGAAACAAGATATTCAAGTACCTTCAAAGACACCTAGCAGATAAGTGTAGAAGAATCATCCATCAAATTGGATCATTGGAAATAAATATGCAAGAGTTGAAACTAGGATAAGAATATGTTCACTAGAACAACAACACCTAACATTGTTATCCACATTTGATCCAAGCAATTTTGAAGAAGCCAATAAGGTGGAATTATGGATCAAAGCCATGGATGGAGAGTTAGACCAGATAGAAAGGAATGAGACTTGGGAACTGGTTCTAAAGCTGAAGAAAAAGAATGTAATCGGTACAAAGTGGGTCTTCATAAACAAATTGAACGACGATGGATAGGCTACCAAGAACAAAGAAAGGTTGGTATGTAAAGGATATGCTTAGGTTGAAGGTATAGACTTTGAAGATACCTTTTCCCTAGTTTCCAGAATGGAAGAAATCAGAATTATCCTAGTTTATGCTTGTTCTAAAATATTAAAGTGTATCAGATGGACGTGAAATTTGTAAATACCCCTTTCGTTACGACTGCATGTGACGCAATGTAGTGCAATTTTTTTTGTTTTTGTTTTAAGCAGTAAGGCAATCAACAAAAAAAATTAATCAACACAACTTGACGATGAACACAATGCACCCAAATCAAGAAATAGATGTCAACAACCCAACATACTGGCACATCATGCAACTGGAAGACACATGCAATAATCACATAGACAATAAAATGACTAAGTTGCGAGACAACATCAAGATCAACCAGACGCAACCAACATCATATGACAGAGGAAACTTGAACCTTCATGGCGAGCGAGGAACAAGCACAACAAGAGTTACCGCAAAAGACTAACATAAATTACAACGCACATAATGCCCACATCGGGAAGCACAAGACTCCGGCCAGGTTGTCATTCACATCTAACCAACAAGGCACACAATGATCCCCTCATCAGGAATCATGTCGTCACAAGGTGATAGGCGTGACAGTAATCATGGTGCAATATAACATATCTATACCAATAACCCAAGAAAAATCCAACACGCTAGGAGACCAAATTAAGTGTCAGAACACAAGAAGACTATAACCAAGCACCCAATCAACAAGTCAACAAGATGCAAGGGAAATATGACTACTATACAATCATACATCACATTAAATTCCTGGCGCAACAAATTCTAATGCAAACACACATCAATTAAAGGAAGCAATTAGTCATCTATGAAGCATTCCCTCGAGAATCCATTCTACAATAACTGGTATCAATTAAAATCCTCTCTCTTGTTTTTCAAGTCATTTGTTAATTAATTAAGATTTTATTAACCAAAGTCTCACTACAATTTCCATTCACTAACATATAATTCCTTGTACAAGCCTAAGTTAAATCCATCAACCCTATCATTACCCTTCCCAAACATACACGCCTTTGATTATGATAAATGACATATCCACACTCTTATGCATAAGATATTGAGAAACTTGGGATATGCATGACCCTAAAATGCCTTATCAATATTAAACCACATTAATAGAAATCTATAACAGTCATGTATATAAATAATCCATTTAATTAATCATATTACATTGTAATCTCTAAACTCTTCTAATTCCTTTTTTGGTATCAACAATGAAATCGCTATCGAGCATTAATATCGGTGTCTATTAAAATTTGCTATCTATAACTAGGTCGTTGTCTATCAATACATGTTACTGTATCTATTACAAAAATCATAGTCAACGGTCCAGAATGTTGTCTATTAATACATGTTACTATATCTAATAAAAATCATTGTCTTTAAAAAAGGATTAACAATTATGAAAGGAAATTAGCAAGGAATTAAAATATGTATCGATGTCATGATAACTCTAATGGATATATAGTTGTCTAATAAAGGTTATTGTAGTTTTGATACATTGTTGTCAACCCAATGTAAATATATCACTGTGTAAATAAAAAAAAAACAGATCCATAACTAAGGAACCATGAGATCCATAACTAGAGTGTTGGATAAAAACTGGGTGAGAGGGTTGATAAAATCTAGGTGAGTTCGTTGTTCAATGCTAAGACAAATCGTCCAGAACAAATTCGGTGTCAAAAATAAGTCGTTGTCTACCATTACGTTGTGTGTAGAGCATGATAAATTCGTTGTCAAAGATAAATCGTTGTCTACCATTACGCTATGTGTAGAGCATGATAAATTCATTGTGTTTATCATAAAAAGAAACGCAGGCATATGTATGTATTCGCATATATATATATAAATTGTTGTCAAAATATAATTATCGTCAACAATTATTGAATCGCTATCCAAAGTCGTTGTGTTTAGATAATGATAAATCCGATGTGTTTATCATAAAAAGAAACGCAGACATATGTATATATTCGTAGATATATATTAATTTGTTGTCAAAATATATTTACTATAAACAAATATTGAATCGCTATCCAATAATGATATTGTGGTCTAACAAATTTAATAATGATATGAAATTGCAGAGTAAAAAAAAATCACAGTGGTAAAATAGTAGCGGTAGCATTGCGATGGTAAGAATATCATGCTGAAATTGCAGGGTAAAGTCACCATGGTAAAATCGCAGGGGTAAATTCGTAATGCTAAAATTGGATTGGTAAATTGAATGGTTGAACCGCAAAGATTTTACCATTCAATGCACATATTTTACCATTCAAAAAAATGCAGATATGTATCATTCAACATAGAGATCTACCATTCCTGAAAACACAGGGATTTATCAATCAAAGATGCAAAGCTTAATCAGAGTTTAACAATCAAAACGCAGAGGGTAATCGCCCAGGGATGAATTAATCAAAAACACATATATACTCAAAGTTTAAGCAATTAAAAACGCAGATGAAAATCAAAGTTTAATCAATAAAGACGTAGAGATACTCATTTAGAAGAAGGCGCAAAGACTAATCATTCAACAATGAATCAATCAATGCAAGGATACTCATTCACAAGAAGGCGCAAAGATCATGGATTAATCATAAGAGAAAAATGCAACGATAAGTAAGGGTTAGATAACTCGGAAAAATTTATCCTTCACTTATTATCCATGCACAGGAAAGCACGACATTTGAATCTATAATTATTTAAACATCGGAGTGACGACCTTCGATTCAGCTCCTCACCGACTGCTTAGGCATAGACTAATAACTTAAGGGACAAGGGACAGAAGATAAAAACACAATTTTTCTTCATATTGAAAAATAAAAACAAACGCAGAGAAGTCATTGCAATCAGATTTTGGGTTTGCTATGGGAAATCAATTCAAAATACAGCGAGCATAAGTCTAGGATGACTTTAAGTTCTTTGATCATAAAACGCTTGGCTCATAAATACAATTCGTTGAAGATAAAAATGAAATCTATGGATAGTGTTACGTTGAATAAAACATAAACTTTAACACAATAGAAGTAAATTATTGAAGGTGCAGGAAAAATATTTAAACTACCAGTCAATAAAAATATACACATGCGTACCGTAGCCAAATGTGAAATCTCTAAAGTCGTCGTCCCAGGCACACTCCATCCATCTCCTTCTTTCCAACCGATGTGACCTCACCGGTACCTCCCAGCTAGCGTTAGGGGTACTCTTCTTCCCCCTAAGCCCCCCTAGTCTCAAAGGGTCCACGCACACAATACGAAAGAATTCTAGCACCTAGCTCACCTCGCAAAGTCGAGCTACCACTCGTTACCCGAGCTGGGTATCCCAACTCCCACAAGAGAAAGTTTAGTCAAGATAAAATTTCATCAGTGTAACGTTACGCAAAAAGATGAGATCCATACTTCTCCGCCTCCATCCATTTTATAGAGTTTTCAAGTAATTATTTTCCCAAATTCTCATTAAATTCCTTTTTCATTAAATTATTTTCAAAAAACCTCCCCTGTACACATGTCGCCTAATCCCCTACTTGCACCAGAAAATCAATTTTATTAATTAATTAAATATTCCTATTTCCCTCACCCACCTAAAAGTGTTCCTAAAAATGCTCCTTGGTGTCCCAATATTCCCTTACAATTCTTAAATGAATTATGCCTTACTTAATTCCTATTTGAGTTCATAAATAGAAAGTTCCCAAGGCAAGATTTCTTACTAAGTTAGACATTCAACTTTTTCTTTACGTTTCCCCTTTTCTTTAAGTTTCCTTTTTTCCTTAAGTTTCCTATTTCTTTTAAGTTTCCCTCTTTTTCCTTTTTAACTAAAAATCAATTTAGCAAGTGTAGATAAAACAACCATTTACCCTTTTTTCCTTTTTAATTAAAAATTAATTTAGCAAGTGTAGATAAAAACAACCATTTACCCTCTTTTCTTTTTAACTAAAAATTAATTTAGCAAATGTAGATAAAAACAACCATTACCCCCTTTTTTTTTAAATTTAATCCTCCACGATATGTATTTTTGTTTTTACTTTAATAAATAAAGTTTGAATTTCTTTACCCCCTTCTTGTTATGTGTCTAATTATTTTCGTTCAGAGGTTCTGCTTAAACCTAGGTTTTAAATTCACTAGGTTGGGCGACATTGTTAAGGAAAAAAATGTTTTTAAACTTTACTTATCATATCATTCATTTTAAGGCCGACTATGTTTATTCACTTACCAGTTAAAATCAGGATGCACTACGTTCTCCAAGGGTGCCACTCGTCTTTTTTTTTTTTTCCTTGCGTGATGTGCCCTTCAAGACGCACTACATGCTCCAAGGGTGCAACTCACTTCTTGAATGAATTTGGTAGACGTCAAACCCCTGGAGTCAACACTCTTCCAAGTAATCTTGTGGGAGACTAAGGGCCTCTAAGGAATAATTCCCCTGCCTTATTGTTCTCCCCTTAGAATCATCATGAGCGATTGTCACAGTCCTCCCTCACGGCATCGTGGGTCTTCTCGAACTAGGTAATCGTTAACCTACAGTTCGAGCCATGGAGGGAGTGCCAGTAGGTTGTGGCAGGGCTGCTGCCACACCTCTCCCTCAAAGTCTTTGGATGTCGTGCATGACCCCTCTACTCCACATGTGTTTCTAGTCGAAAAGCTATTGTCAACCTGCATCCATCATCGAATCATGTCAGCAATAATAATCAATCATCATAACATCTAATCATATGTACATATGTCACATCCACAACATTCAAACCCAATAGTCCACTCCCTAAATCGATCCACATTCCAAGGGGTTTCATCGATGCCTTTGCATCCTCAATGTCCAAAGTCCTGCACACTCAAGAGAACCCATTCAATAGCTCCTGTATATGTAAATACAATGAAATAACATATCATCAAATCCATAATATCCCATAATCATAATCAAAATGACCAATAGTATAATAACCCGAATCACTTGCACGCAAGTCTCCTCAAAGAATAATTTCACTATGTGCGTGCAAGAGAAGGATGTTACATACACCCCCTCTTGGTATAAACTTCGTCCCAAAGTTTCACAGTATATAAGTTCTGAATTAAAGAGTATCACAGTATCATAAGTCTATCTATCAAACAAAAATGGAAATTGTTGGCGCATATCATATGCGTCCTCCTAGGTCATCGAGTACGGACTATAGTTGTCCCACTGGACCTTGACCTGATCTACTGCTCGACATCGTAGATGTCGAATGTGATGGTCCAGGATGTGGATTGGCTCCGCCATGAGTGCACCCTCATCAGATACCTGCAAGGAACTCATGTCAATAACATGTGTAGGATCACTAATATAATGTCTCAAAACAGATACATGAAAAACATCGTTCATATGTCTCAAAGAATCATGCAAGGCTAGTCAATAGGCCACAGGCCCCTTCTTTTCCACAATCTCGAAAGGTCCCATGAACCTAGGAGATATTTTAGCACCCCTTCCAAACTTGATCGAACTCTTATGTGGTTTCAGCCGCAAGAAGACTCGATCTCCAACTTCATAACTACGATCGACACAATGTGCATCGGCATAACTCTTATGTTGATCCCGCGCTTCCTTGATCCTTTGTCTTATAGTTTGCATTTGATATTTCATTTCTTGGATCACTTATGGTTCCACCAGGACCCTATCCTCAATCTGGTCCCAACTCAAAGGTGTCCAACATGGTCGCCTGTAAAGAAACTCGAAAGGCGCCATCTTAATGGCGCTTTGATAACTATTGTTATATGTGAATTCTACCAGTGGCAAGAATTATTCCCAACGCTTTTGTTGGTCCATCACATACATGCGCAACATATCCTCCAAGATTTCTTTTGTTCGGTTCGTCTTCCCTTCTATCTCTAGGTGATACGCGGTACTAAAGTTAAGTTGGGTTCCCAAGGCCTCTTGGAAACTAGTCCAAAATTGTCCAGTAAACACTGATCCTCGATTAGATATAATCCTCTTAGGCATTCCATGCAGCCTCACAATATCATTGATGAAAACTCTAGCTATGTCAGGTGCCTGATACATCGTACACACAGGAATAAAATGAGCACTCTTCGTCAGAGTTTCGACTACCACAAAAATCGAGTCATGTCTCCTTGTCATCAGTGCCAATACAACAATGAAATCCATCGAAATGACCTCCCATTTCGATTCCAGAATTGCATGTGGATGTAGTAATCCTATTGAATGTCTATTTTCAGCCATCACCTACTGACATTCTAGACATATTTCCACATAGTTGACCATGTCTTCCTTCATTCCTTTCCAGAAGAATAAGGGTTTAAGGTCTTCCCTCATCTTCGTGACTCCAGGATGAGCCATATACATTTCTCTATGAGCCTCGTTTAGGATCAAACTCCTCAACTCATAGTTGGGAGGTACGTAAATTCGATTTTTAAATCTCAAAAATCTGTCGTTGTCCAACGTAAATCCTTCAAATCTTGGTACCATCATTGTGTTTTTATCGATAAAATCCTTGTCCCCCTTGTATCAGTCATCATCATGCTGTAAAATTAGAATCTTTTCACCTAGATTCATTTAAAGAGGCATCACCAAAAATATGTGTGGTCTCCGACTCAACGCATCAGCCACTCTATTCATCGTACCTTTTATGTAAGTAATCTCGAAATTGTACTCGCTAAGAAATTTGGACCAATGTCGTTGTCACGCGGTCAAGTCACTTTGCATAAAGATGTGTTGTAGTCCACAGTGGTCCATTTTTAGTTTGAATTTCCATCCAATAAGGTAGTGTCTCCAAACTCTCAAGGCATATACAATGGCTAACAACTCCAAATAGTGTGTCGCGTAGCTCTCCTCATGCCTTCTCAACTTTATCGAGATGTAAGCGATCACTCGACCATCTTGCATCAAGAATCCACCTAAGCCTTCCTTAGATGCGTTAGTTCATACCAACAAGTCCATGTCCATGTCAAGGACCTTCAGTATTGGTGTTTTCGTCAACAACTCCTTGAGCCTCTGAAATGCCTCCACGCATTTCTCGGTCCAAAAAAACTTCTTGTTCTTCTTCTGCAATTACTTAATCGGATTTACTATCTTCGAAAAACCCTCGATGAATCGTCTATAGTATCCCACTAAACCCATGAAGCTACGCACTTTAGGGACATTCATTGGCACAGGCCATTCCATAATAGCCTCGACCTTTGTTGGATACACGGCGATACCTTCATCGGAGATGACATTCCCTAAGTAGTGAATCTTTGATTGATAAAATGCACATTTAGACAATTTCCCATACAATTTGTTCTCTCGCAGACATTGTAGTACCAAGCGTAAGTGCTCGTCATGCTCCTCCATCGTCTGAGAGTAAATCAAAATATCATCAACGAATACTTGGATGAACTTGTCCAAGTATTTGCGGAACACCTCGTTCATCAAAATCATAAATACCCCAGGGGCGTTTGTCAGTCCAAAAGGTGAAAAAGTAAACTCATAATGTCCAAACCTCATCTTAAAGGCGGTCTTAGGGACGTCATCCTCCTTGATCTATAATTGATGATACCCTGATCTCAATTCGATCTTTGAAAACACTGTCGCGCCTTTCATCTGATAAAACAGATCATCAATCCTTGGCAACAAATATTGATTCTTGATCATTTCCTTGTTCAATTGATGGTAGTCATTGCAGAGTTTCCACGACCCATCCTTATTTCGTATGAAAATAACAGGTGCACCCCATGGTGACACACTTGGATGTATAAGTCCTAGGTCTAGCAACTCCTTCAGTTGCATTTTCAACTCCTGTAAATCCAAGGTCGAAATCCGATAAGGCGTTCTTGCTATCGGTTCAATCCCCAATTTTAGGTCTATGGTAAATTCCAACTCCCTCTCTGGAAACATCCCAGGTAACTCCTCAGGGAAGATGTCTGCAAACTCTCTCACCACCAGAAGGTGTTCTAGACCTTCCACTACTCCATTCTCATTTAATGCAAGGATTGCATAAATCTTACATCCCTTGCGCATTCTCTTCCGTAGTTGCAAAGAAGAGATGAACCTTAGGGAAACTCCCTGGTTCTGACCTAAAATCACGTGTCTTTGTCCCTCATCATTGACCAAGCTCAACCATTTCATATTATAGTTGAGTATCACCTCATGCGATTCCAACCAGTCCATACCAATCATGACATCATAAGATCCTAATATCATGACGTACAAGTTGGCCCTAGTGAGAAAATCTCTCAGGTTAAGGCTATAGCCCGTAACCTTCCCTCCAACTTTTTGTTTGGCTCCCGAAGCCATTTCTAAAAATATAAACTCATCCTGTTTGACTGTCTTTACCTTAATTCTTTTTACCACTGCACCAGAAATGAAACTCTCTATAGAACCTGGATCTATCAAAATACTAAGGGTCTGGTCAGCGATGGTACTTGACGTCTCGAGCACAGTCGATTGGTACTCTGCCTGGCAGTTATTCATGGCTACATGAATCCGATGGGCCTTGCCCAAATCTCCCACTGTAGTGGGTCTAGATGATCCAGGTTCTCTAGTCCTCTCCACTCGGTAGTTGCACTGGTAATGTGGCTCCCCACATGTCCAATACCCTTTCTTCGGTCCAGTACTCCTAGTACCCGAAGCTCATGACCCACCGGCCTGGAACCCTAGTCTGTTCTACTGAGAAGGCCTAAACCACTGCTGCTATGGTCGACACTGCTGCTGGTGTTGTGTTCCTTGGTAAGGAGTCCACTACTAAGGCATTGGTCGTCAATGTGTAGTGAAAGTGGATCCTCTCTAGAAGCCATGATATCCTGGTGAATGCCTAGCTGGTGTCTGATGTTGTTGCACAACAAATGGCACTTTCCCTACTGGTCTCGTTGGATTCCTACTCTGACCCCCGTTGATAAGCTCCTACTCTGCTATGAGGTCCTTCTGAATGACATCATGCAAGTTTTGAGGCATCATAATCCTAACCTTTGCACGAATGTTGACATTTAGGCCAAACAAGAACCCATTGACCTTACGTTTCTTGGTATTCAGGTGTGGAGCATACCAAAGAAGCTCCATAAAATGTGCCTTGTACTCGGGCACCATACGGTCACCCTGTTGCAATGCATTGAACTCATTGAGCTGACGCTCAATGAATTCCTCCGATAGATATGTCTCTCGGAACCGTTCCTCAAAACGTTCCCATGACACGTCTTCGACGACCATGTTCAATTGCGGCAGGAGCATCTTCCACCATAGAAGAGCGCTCCCTTTCAATTTAAATACCACCATGCATACCTTCATGTTGGAGGTTTAGTCGCGAAGTGAAAATCACATCACCATATTCTCCAACCATGCCTCGGTGGCTGCACCGTCCGAGGCACCAAAGAACTCAGGAAATTTGACCTTCTCAAGTTTGCAGTGGATGCTACCAGCACTGACCAGAGCATGCAGTGGACCCTCAGGGGGTGTCGGCACCCGAGCCTCATCTCTATCCAAGCATTTGATCAGTGACTCAGACATCCACTGAAAGGACCTCATCATCCCAACCACATCACCCACAACTATTTGTTCCTTCCTGACAACCTGTTCATCTCCCTAGGGGTTATACCCCTAGGGCGTGGATGCTACTAGAGGCATCATGCCTCTTCCCCTGGCACCCCATCGTCTACCTCTGCGATGTCCTCTAACCATTATTACCTGCATAAATACAAATAAGTTTAATTAGCAACATTATAATCAAATATCTAATCAACAGAATCTGTAGTGATCCTAAGTCGCAACTCAAACCGCCTCTGATACCATATGTAAAGACCCCTATCGTTACAACTACATGCGACACAAAGTAGTGACATTTTTTTTGTTTGGTTTTAAGCAGGAAGGAAATCAACGACAAAAATTAATCAACACAACTTGACGATGAAAAAATCACACCCAAATCAGGAAATAGACGTCAACGACCTAGCATACTGGCACATCATGCAACTAGACGACACATGCGATAATCACATAGACAATAAAATGACTAAGTTGTGGGACAACATCAATATCAACCAGACGCAACCAACATCATATGCCACATGAAACTTGAACCTTCACGATGAGCGAGGAACAAGCACAACAAGAGTTACCGCACAAGACTAACATAAATTACAATGCACATAACACCCACATCGGGAATAACAAGACTTTGACCAGGTTATCATTCGCATCTATCCATCAGGGCACGCAATGATCCCCTCATCAGGAATCATGTGATCACAAGGTGATAGGCGTGATGGTAACCATGGCGCAACATAACATATCTAGACCAATATCCCAAGAAAAATCCAAAGCGCTAGGAGACCAAATTAACTGTCAGAACACAAGAAGACTATAACCAAGCACCCAATCGACAAGTCCACAAGACGCAAGGGAAATTTGACTACTATACAATCATACATCACATTAAATTCCTAGTGCAACAAATTCTAATGCAAACATACATCAATTAAAGGACATGATTATCCATCTATGAATCATTCCCTCGGGAATCCATTCTACAAGAACTGGTATCAATTAAAATCCTCTCTTGTTTTTCAAGTCATTTATTAATTAATTAAGATTTTATTAACCAAAGTCTCACTACAATTGTCATTCACTAGCATATAATTCCTTGTATAATCCTAAGTTAAATCTAACAACCCTATCATTACACTTCCCAAACATACACGACTTCGATTATGATAAATGACATATCCACACTCTTATGCATAAGATATTGAGAAACTTGGGAAATGCATGACCCTAAAATGCCTTATCAATATTAAACCAAATTAATACAAATCTATAACAGTCATGTATATAAATACTCCATTTAATTAATCCTATTACCTTGTAATCTCTAAACTCTTCTAATTCCCTTTTTGGTATCAACAATGAAATCGCTATCGAGCATTAATATCGGTGTCCGTTAAAATTCGCTATCTATAACTAGGTCGTTGTCTATTAATACATGTTACTGTATCTATTACAAAAATCGTTGTCTATAGTCCAGAATGTTGTCTATTAATACATGTTACTGTATCTAATAAAAATCGTTGTCTTTAAAAAAGGATTAACAATTATGAAAGGAAATTAGCAAGGAATTAAAATATGTATCGCTTTCATGATAACTCTAATGGATATATCACTGTCTAATAAAGGTTATTGTATTTTTGATACATCGTTGTCAACCCAATGTAAATATATCGCTATGTAAATAAAAAAAATTCTAGATCCATAACTAAGGAACCATGAGATTCATAACTGAGTGTTGGATAAAAACTGGGTGAGAGGGCTGGTAAACTCTGGGTGAGTTCATTGTCCAACGCTAAGAAAAATCGTCGAGAACAAATTCGTTGTCAAAGATAAATCATTGTCTACCATTATGTTGTGTGTAGAGCATGATAAATTCATTGTCAAAGATAAATCGTTGTCTACCTTTACATTGTGTGTGCAACATGATAAATTCGTTGTGTTTATCATAAAAAGAAACACATGCATATGTATGTATTCACAGATATATATAAATTGATGTCAAAATATAATTACTGTAAACAAATATTGAATTGCTATACAAATTCGTTGTGTTTAGATCATGATAAATTCGTTGTGTTGATCATAAAAAGAAACACTGGCATATGTATATATTCACATATATATATTAATTTGTTGTCAAAATATATTTACTGTCAAAAAATATTGAATCGCTATCCAATAATGATATTGTGGTCTAACAAATTTAATAATGATATGAAATCGCAGAGTTAAAAAAATCACAGTGGTAAAATATCATTGGTAACATTGTGGTGGTAAGGATATCATGCTGAAATCGCAGGGTAAAGTCGCCATGGAAAAATCGCAGGGGTAAATTCGTAATGCTAAAATCGAATTGGTAAATCGTATGGTTGAACCGCATAGATTTTACCATTCAATGCAGAGATTTTACCATTCACAAAAATGCGGAGATGTATCATTCAATGCAGATATCTACCATTCCTTAAAATGCAGGGATTTATCAATCAAAGACGTAGGGTAATCTCTCAGGGATGAATCAATAAAAAATGCAGAGATACTCAAAGTTTAAGCAATTAAAAATGTAGAGTAAAATCAAAGCTTAATCAATCAAGACGCGGAGATACTCATTCAGAAGAAGGTGCAAAGACTAATCATTCAGCAATGAATCAATCAACGCAAGGATACTCATTCACAAGAAGGTGCAAAGATCATGGATTAATCATAAGAGAAAAACGCAGCGATAAGTAAGGGTTAGATAATTGGGAAAAATGTATCCTTCACTTATTACCCATGCATAGGAAAGTAGGGCATTTGAATCTATAAGTCTTTAAACACCAGAGTGACAACCATCGATTCGGCTCCTAGCCAACTGCTCAGACACAGACTAATAACTTAAGGGATAAGGGACAGAAGATAAAAACACAATTTTTCTTCATATTAAAAAATAAAAACAAATGCAGAGAAGTCATTGCAATCAGAGTTTGGGTTCGCCATGGGAAATCAATTCAAAATACAACAATCATAAGGCTAGGATGACTTTAAGTTCTTTGATCATAAAACACTAGGTTCATAAAGACAATTTGCTGAAGATAAAAATGAAATCTCTGGCTAATGTTACGTTGAATAAAACATAAAATTTAACATAGCAGAAGTACATTATTGAAGGCGTAGGAACAATATTTAAACTAACATTCAATACAAATATACACATGTTTACTATAGCCAAATGTGAAAGCTCTGAAGTCATCGTCCCGCGCACGCTCCTTTCAACTCCCACTTGCCAACCGATGTGACCTCACCGGTACCTCCCAGCCAACTCCAGGGGTACTCTTCTTCCCCCTGAGCCCCCCTAGCCGCAAAGGGGCTAAGCACACAATAACAGAGAATGCTAGCACCCATCTCGCCTCACAAGGTCGAGCTACCACTCGTTACCCAAGATGGGCATCCCAACTCCCACAAGAGAAAGTTCAGTCAAGATAAAATTTCATCAGCGTAATGTTACACAAAAATATGAGATCCATACTTCTCCTCCTCCATCCGTATTACAGAGTTTTCAAGTAATTAGTTTCCCAAATTATCATTAAATTCCTTTTTCATTAAATTAATTTTGAAAAACCTCCCCCATACACATGTCGTCTGATCCCCTAGTTGCACCAGAAAATCAATTTTATTAATTAATTAAATATTCCAATTTCCCTCACCCACCTAAAAGTGTTCCTAAAAACATTCATCGGTGTCCCAATATTCCCTTACAAGTCTTAAATGACTTATGCCTTACTTAATTCCTAGTTGAGTTCATAAATAGAAAGTTCCCAAGGCAAGATTCCTTACTAAGTTAGACATTCATCTTTTTCTTTACGTTTCCCCTTTTCTTTAAGTTTCCATTTTTCCTTAAGTTTCCCTCTTTTTCCTTTTTAACTAAAAATCAATTTAGCAAGTGTAGATAAAACAACCATTTACCCTTTTTTCCTTTTTAATTAAAAATTAGTTTAGCAAGTGTAGATAAAAACAACCATTTACCATCTTTTCTTTTTAACTAAAAATTAATTTAGCAAATGTAGATAAAAACAACCATTACCCCCTTTTTTTTTAAATTTAATCCTCCACAATATATATATATATATATATATATATCTTTTTTTTACTTTAATAAATAAAGCTTGAATTTCTTTACCCCCTTCTTGTTATATGTCTAATTATTTTCGTTCAGAGGCTCTACTTAGACCTATGTTTTAAATTCACTAGGTTGGGCGACATTTTTAAGGGAAATTTTGTTTCTAAACTTTACTTATCATATCATTCATTTTAAGGTCGATTAGGTTTATTCACTTACCAGTTAAAATCGTGACGTGCCCTTCAGGACGCACTACGTGCTCCAAGGATGCCACTCGCCTCTTTCTGTTTTCCTTGCTCGACATGCCCTTCAAGACGCACTACGTGCTCCAAGGGTGCCACTTGCCTCTTGACTGAATTTGGTAGACATCAAAACCCTGGAGTCAACACTCTGCCAAGTGATCTTGTGGGAGACTAAGGGCCTCTAAGTAATAATTCCCCTGCCTTATTGCGCACCCCTTAGAATCATCGTGAGCAACTATCACAGTCTACCCTCATAGCATCATGGGTCTTCTCGAACTAGGTAATCGTTAACCTATAGTTCGAGCCACGATGGGAGTGCTAGTAGGCTATGGTAGGGTTGTTTCCACACCTCTCCCTCAAATTCTCTGGTTGTCGTTCGTGACCCCTCTACTCCACATGTGAGTCTGGTCAGCAAGCTATCGCCAGCCTGAATCCATCAACGAATCATGTCAGCAATAATAATCAATCATCATAACATCTAATCATATGTACATATGTCACATCAACAATATTCAAACCCAACAATCCACTCCCTGACTTGATCCAAAGTCCAAGGGGTTTCATCGATGCCTCCGCATCCTTAATGTCCAAAGTCTTACACACTCGGGAGAACCTAGTCAATAGCACTTATCTATGTAAATACAACGAAATAACATATCATCAAATCCATAATATCCCATAATCATAATCAAAACAACCGATAGTATAATAACCTAGATCACTTGCACGCAAGTGTCCTCAAATAATAAGTTCGCTCAGTGCGCGCAAGAGCAGGATGTTACAAAATCAAGATTCATAAACATATATCTTGTGGAAGAAGTATAGATTGAGCAGCCTGAAGTATTTTAGTTGTCAAAGAAGGAATATTTTTTTGTAGGTTGAAGAAAGCCCTATATGGTCTCAAACAAGCCCCCAAAGCACGGTATTCAATATTGGACAGATACTTACAACAGCAAGGGTTTAGGAAAGTAAATGTAGACAACAATCTCTACATAATGGTAAATCAAGATACTATCATGTTAATTGAAGTTTATGTTGATGATATTATTTTTGGAAGTGATGTTGACATTATGAGTCAGAAATTTTCCAAAGACATGTAAAATGAGTTCGAGATGTCATTTCTTGGATATTTGTCCTTCTTTTTGGGACTACATATATGTCAGAGAAACACGGGTATCTCCATCTCTCAGACTAAGTATATCATAGAAATGTTAAAAAGGTTTGGACTGGAATATTTCAAACCAGTTAGTACTCCTATGTAGACCAGTTGCAAGTTAAGTAAGGATGATTATTCAAAGTATGCGTACCAGAGACAATACATATCGATGATTGGCATTTTAATCTATGTGACATCTTCTAGACTGGATGTAATGAAGGTAGTTGGACAAGTTGCAAGGTTTCAAGCAGCACCAAAGGAATCACATGTTATATATGACAGTGAAGAGGATATTCAGATATCTAAAAGGTACAGAAGAATTTGGATTATGGTATCCAAAAGGGAATGATCTATCTCTTATTTCCTACACAGATGCAGATTGGGAAGGTAGCATTGATGATAGAAGAAGTACAAGTGGATAAACTTTCTACTTGGGTGAGTGTCTGGTATCATGGCTAAGTAGGAAACAATCTTCAGTATCATTATATACAGTAGAAGCAGAGTATATTGCAACATCAACATGTTGTACCCAGGTACTATGGATGAAAAAAACCTTCAAGGATATACAGGTTGAATATGATGAGCCCATTCCGATATTTTGTGACAACACCAATGCCATCAGTATATCAAAGAATCCAATGATGCACTCCAAGAAGAAACACTTTTCGATCAATTTTCACTTTCTACAGGAACAAGTTGTAGAGAATAACATCATGGTCGAGTATGTTGGGATGAAAGAACAGGTCGCATATATCTTCACCAAACCGCTTCCAAGGGAATCCTTTGAGTATCTTCG
This sequence comes from Picea engelmannii, assembly GCA_009831015.1. Classification (NCBI taxonomy): domain Eukaryota; kingdom Viridiplantae; phylum Streptophyta; class Pinopsida; order Pinales; family Pinaceae; genus Picea; species Picea engelmannii. Next base: position 693,418 of record ML779360.1, read on the forward strand.
ATAGAAACTTGGAATAGTTTCTACCCCACAGTGAATTTTGAATGCTTTTCATATATGTCATATATTTACATGAGGAAGCACCAATTATGAGAAAAAGGATAGTTTAGACAAGGGGAGCATCCCAAAGGATAGTTCAAATAGGGGGAGCATCCCAAAGGATAGTTCAGACAGGGGGAGTATCCCAAAGGATAGTTTGGATAGGGGGAGAATCCTCAAAGGGAAGATACCCTTTTCCCTTCATGTCAAAGGGGGAGAGAGTAATCAGAGGCATGGATGGAAATGAAGAGAAGGAACAAAGGCATGATTCTAGGGGTAGCGATGGTCACAGGGGGAGCATGAGAAAAAGTATTGCTATGCCATCAATATTGCATCAGAGTGCATAGTGTTGCCATCAATGCCAAAGGGGAATATTGTTGATAGATTGGGTTGGTTTTCATTGATGTCAACCCTTGAATAAATTCTGGTAGAAAATTCCAATAGCCCCAGAGGTGTGGTTAAGGAACCCAATTTTGGATGAGAAATAAAGACACGAAGATAAGTGAATTTGCATGTAATACTATCATATATTAATAGTACACTTTGTGTCGTTTCCAGTGATATGTGATATGTCACGTAGTTCCTCACAGATGAGGAGATACGTCTTAGTGAAGTTGGAGGACCGTCATGAATATTATATAAGCCCCTAGAAGGTAAACAAAGAATTCAATTATTCTAGAAGCTCCTAGAAAGTCTTCAAGAAGTTTACTAGTCAAAGTGGTTGCAACTAGGAGTTAATTATGGGTAAAGTTGTTGAAATAAGAAAATAATTAAAAATAAATTAGTTGCAACAAGAAGTGGAGAGTTTACTAATTCTGGGTAAAGTAGTTATGAAAAGAAAGTGAGTTAGCCCTAAAAGAGGGAAGTTGGGTAAAATAGTTAGAATATGACCCCTAAAGGAAGGCACTTGGAGAATATAAATAAGAGAGAAAGAGACTCCCATTAGAACCTATTTGAGAACATTGAATATCTATCTTGCGAAAGGTTTATTGTAGGTACTATTGACAAATATGAATCAGTGACTCTGATTCAGTGAATTTTAGTGAAGAGAGAAGTTGCAGGATTTGAAGAGACGAAGTTGAGCTTACTGTTATAGGGTTTTATTGAATACATATGTGAGTTGCAGTGAAGGAAGAGCACAGAAATCCATGAGTTGTAGTGAAGGAAGAGCGCAGACATCCACATTATTCAGTGAAGGAAAAGACAGACTCTCTGAAAGGAAAATAAATCTGTGAGATGTAGAGCCATCAAGGAGGGGACATCTGTGAGCCATAGTGGGAAAAATCATGGACATCCAAGATTTTACCGAGTATAGGGCACAGATCTGTTGATAAATCCAAAGCTTTGAAGATCAAATCTATCGAGTCATCTATAGGTTGAGAGGTATGGTTTACTCTGTATGTTGGTGTCTATATTATGTATAAGTCCAACACATAAATGTCTTAGTAGTTAATGAGTATTTGATTTGGAAGGCACTCTTGTAGATATTGAAATGAGGGTTTGTGACATAAGGGTTTGAGTGGAGTTGATGAAGTATAGTAGCAGTGACAATGGAATTAACAGTGACATTTGATTGGTTGATAAGACTATTTTGAAAGGGTTGTTTTTATAGGTTGTGTGTACAGTTTGTGATAGGTTGTTGGTACAAGTTTATATGATATGTTTTATAGTGGCAGGTCTTACAAGGACAGATTGACAATGACAAAGTGACAGTGGCAGTATAAATTATTTGGCACTTGTATTTTATGGTGTTGGACGAGGAAAGGACAGGTGGTTGTAGCCACATTATGTTTGTATCCAAAGAACATAGGGGGTTGTAGCCTCCTTCTACTTGTATCTGAAAAACAAGGAAGTTGGTTCTTCCTATGAATGTACTTATTTTAACAATATGAGAAAAACATTATGTGGTTTTCTCCCGCATTAGGTTTCCATGTAAAATATTGGTGTATTATGTTTATGTGTGGTTTCTTATTGTTCACTGCTTATGTATACTTATCATATTAAATGTTATTGGTAATATAATCATAAAGTAAACAATACACATTGTGGTTAAATAGTATTAAAAGTACTAATATTGATTCACCCCCCCTCTTAGTATTCCAATTTTCAGAGTGACAGTGGCAATATTAGTTATTCGACACTTATATTTCAGGGTGATCCGGATTTATGAGCGGAATGAAATGAAACCACAGATTTATAATATAACACGGAGACATATTGAAAAATAAAATAGATACAATAAAACTTGACTTCTATTAAATAAATAATATGTTGAAAACTGTAAAATGCAGATTGAAAAAAAGCTTGCTAGAATGGTGGCATCTTATCTATGAGAAGAGATGTGACGGCTACGCTCATTCGCAATAAGATGAGTACAATGAGGCTCTAAAGAAATTTTTATAATAAACATGAGCTCAAAAACCCTATACATCCAAAAACCTAACACTAGGAGATGAAGCACCAAAAGTCATGTGGGCCTCATTGGGGTAAGTTAGTACATCAACTTCTCGGGGTCGTAACTTTTGCATATGATCTTTGTTTAGGGCGCATGATAGCTCGTTGGAAATTTATTGATGAGGAGATTCATTTAGGGGGCTCAATTAGATCCTTTGGCCATCATTGAGGTGCCTAATCACGAAAAAACATCGTTTAGGCCCTTAAAATGGCCCTGGAAGTTCAGGAACTGAATAACTACTAAAAATAGTAAGCTTCCAAAAAACTCTTTTGAGTCAGCTAGAAAAGGTGGGTGGTCACCGATATCCTCCTAGATCACAAGGTGGTTGGAAGGGGCAAGGATAGGTGGTTGTAGCCACCTTCTGGTTGTATCTGGATAACATAGGGGGTTGTAGCCTCCTTCTAGTTGGAGCCATAGAATCAGGGAGTTGTAGCTTCATTTAGGTTGGAGCCTAAGAAACCAGGGGTTTGTAGTGTCCTTCTAGTTGTAGTTATAAATAAAGTAAGTTGGTGCTTCCTATGAATGTACTTCTTTTTACAATATAATAAAATCATTTCGTGGTTTTCTCCCGCATTGGGTTTCCATGTAAAATATTGGTGTACTATGTTTATGTGTGGTTTCTTATTGTTCACTTCTTATGTATACTACTTATATTAAATTTTATTGGTAATATGATCATAAATTAAATAATACACGTTGTGGTTAAAAAGGAATAAAAGTACTAATATTGATTCACCCCC
>ML779360.1:704690-770962 GCA_009831015.1 Picea engelmannii
TTCTTTAGCCCATTAGTATATACATGGCTATTTTTATTATTTTGTATGATTCATCATATCACATATTTGTCATGTTTGTGGGGGCAATGGTAATTTATTTATAGTATATTGTTTAACTAATTATGGTAGATTCACGAAGGAAACATTACGATGTTCTGAGTTTAATAATGGATATGGCATCATATTTTATAATGTGACATTAGTTTTTCACGTTTCCTCTTATTAAACTCATGTTTATTTAAAGAGACGCATTAAGAGAAGAGGTAGGTCTAAAGAGGATTATTGGGTTTTATGTAGGAATCATAAGTATATTAAGCTCGTCATTGTTACTAGTAGCTAATGGTGCATTAAGTTGTTTAGAGTTGTGGGCCCTTTATGTTTTTCAGCCATATTCATTAACCTTGGAGATGTTCTGTTTTCATAAATGATATTACTTTCTTGTATACCCTAAAAGGTCATTTAACCCATTATTTTATTATGATATTACTACAAGGAATAATCTCGAAGGACTCAAATTATTTTGTAGGTGAAATCGTTTTATTTTTTATTAAAAATGTTATATTGGTCAAAGGGATTTATGTTTCTCTTTTGAAATAGGGAACTATTTCTCCATCCTCTCTAATCTTATTCAAAATTTGAATCATTTGTGCGTGGTCTCCAAAACGTTGAGGTGAGTTTTGAATAGAATTAATGAATTATATATATATATATATATATATATATATATATATATATATATATATATATATAAAAGGTTGTTAGATGTATATTATTTTATGAATATCTTTCTTCTAAAATACATTTTGAGATTTGTTCATACTTTTATTTGCATTTCAAATTTTTAATCTTTTGTTAATTTTTTAATATTTATTTGATTTTATTTGATTAAAAAACTATAAAAATACATATATTCAAACCTTTTCTAGTCATTCTTTACTTCATTTTTGAGCTTTAGATTTTAAGAAATACATTATTTCATTTCTGCAATCTGAAAAGTAAAATTCATATAGAGAAATACATTATTTCATTTCATTTTTGCAATCTAAAAAGTAAAATTCATATAGAAAAATACATTATTTCATTTCATTTCATTTTTGCAATCTGAAAAGTAAAATTCATATAACCATAAAACCAATAGCAATGAAATTCATATAACCATAAAACCAATAGCAATGGAATATGTTAAACTTGGAAGATAATTTGATAATGCATATGCATTAAGCCTTCCTTATACTCCTACCTATGATGTACTTCTCCTCAGGAAGGAAAAGAGGTTTAAGATTACCCAAAATAGTTTTTAAATAGTCAAGTACTTTTCTCGCCTTCCTCTTGATTTAGCCTATAAAATTCATATAACCATAAAACCAATAAAAATGGAATATGTTCAACTTGGAAGATAATTTGATAATGCATACACATTAATCATTCCTTATACTCTTACCCATAATGTACTTCTTACCCATAATGTACTTCTCTTAAGAAAAAACTTTTCTTAAGAAAAAGAGTTTTATGATTACCCAAAATAGGATTTAAATAGTCAAGTACCTTTCTTGTCTTCCTCCTGATTCAGCCTCACATAAGTGTTTGAATGTTGTGTGCTCAAAACCCATTTTGAGCCACAACAATATCCATCTTATGATAATATCACCACACCAATTGGGCTAAGTGGAAAAAATTGGAGGTGAGGACTCTTATCTAAGGCAATACGGATCATGTTGGATGATCTCTTAACATTCTTCTTCCAAAGAGCATGACACTTTGTCGTTGCATGAGTGTTGAGATTATGGAACACATAAAGATGGATAAGTGGGTTAACCTTTAGTGTTAGATGTTATATGAACTTTCCAAGGGGGTGACCTTTAAGGTAATTCCAAGCTTGAAATAAAATGAAGACCCTTGTGACCCTTCTCTTCGAGGAGGAGGTAATGGGCACGTAAGGTGTCATGATAGGATCATTATTACTGGCTTAAGAGATCAGGGGATAGGTTGCAGGTTGCAGTATGAGGGAGGGTTTTATAAATGAATCATATTATTAAGAGGCCTTTATGGATTCCAAATTCACATTCAAAGGTTTATTTAAGTTCAATGACTAATTTGACAACTTGTCTCATGTTGCCTATGAGTTGATCATATGAACAACATGTGTTTTTATATTTCATGTGTACTTAGATGGGTATCAAAACTTGCATGCCTACTTGGCTTAAAGAAACAAACTTGTTCATATGATACACTTGTCTCATACCATATTTATGGGTCAACTCAAAAGCAGGCACTAGAAGAGATCCATGGTGCATTTATATAATGTCAAGAAAAATGGGAAGAGGGTGCCATGTTTGACAAGTGGAAAGGTTGTGGTGATATTGTTGGAAGAAACCCTTCATTAGGAGAGAGAGAGAGAGAGAGAGAGAGAGAGAGAGAGAGATTATTGTATGAATTATTGCATAAGCATGTCAAAATATGGGCATCATGTTAATTTAGGTTAACATTTGTATATTTTGAGTCTTCCCCTATGAAGAATCGTTTGGAAACATGGTGGAAAGTTATATTAGTCAGGTACCTAAGATAATTGTTGGAGTTACTTCACACACACCTAGGATTTACTTTTCCTAAGGTTTTTCCTTGTTTATTAATCATAATTAGTCATTATCTAGTCTCCTATATTTTAGGAGAGAATATTCCACCTCGAGAATATTCTCTTTCAGTTGACACTTCAGTTTGACTAGTTGAGTTGAGTCTAGATGTTTCATTGGTTTTTTCACCATGAAACATTGGGATCATCACCATGATAATGTGCACTTGCCTTGGGATCATCACAAGAATGGCGCATTACCCTTGATTCATTGATCTACTCCTCACTACACTCTGGTTCAGTTAGTTAACTGAAGACTAGTTGACTAGTTAACTCAGCTAGGTGGCAGTTCACTCCCGTAATTTCCTGAGAGACTAGACTAGGTGGCAGTTCAATATCGTAATTTCCTGAGAGACTAGACTAGGTGGCAGTTCACTCCTGTAATTTCCTGAGAGACTAGACTAGGTGGAAGTTCACTCCCGTAATTTCCTTAGAGACTAGACTAGGTGGCAGTTCACTCCTGTAACTGTTGGTATGTGTCCAGATCACTCTATACCACCACTATGGTGCATTGGTTCTCCTCCAGTGTGCATTCATTGAGTTATACAAAGTATATCATCTGTAAATTATTCATTACGATTAATGAGAATTCTTCTATTATTTCTCTCCTTCTTCTTCCTTCTTAATTTCTCTATGCAAATGTGTGTAGTATTTTCTATCTAGATCTATTCTATGCAGGTTCAACACATTTACATGGTATCAAAGCCGACAGACTGCTAAGAAAAATCTATACCAAAAAAATCTGTAGGTACAAAAGATTGAAGACATCGAAAAGATGGATTTCCAAAAAGAATTCATTCTTACACCTTACAACTACTTTGCATGGAAGGAGAGAATAATGATTCATCTCCAAACTAGAGGATTGTACAGGTTAACCTTGAATACAGAAATAGAATCGACATCAGCCATAGAAAAATCCAAGTACCTAAATCGAATGGATGAGGCACTCAGAACAATTTGCAGTCTTATTTCTCTTGATCTCCTTTTTCACATATCTTTCTGTAAGACTCCCAATGAATCTTGGACCACCTTGGAAGGGATATTTTGAAAATAGGATGAGATGAGGGGACACATGTTGGAGGTGGGATTTCTCACATTGGATCCAAAAATCTTCGAAAATATCCAAGATTTCTTTACAAAATTCAAGGATTTACTGTCGCAACTCAAATCTTGCGGGGTTGATAAATCTAAGGAGGAGAAACAAATGGTTCTCACCATTCTCTCCAAACTTGGTCCTAAATTATCTGTTTTGTCCACATTCCATTCAGACAGATTCTCCTATGGAGCCACTTGGAAGATGCCTTCTCTTGAGGACTTTATCGAATCCCTGACACAAGAGCAAACCAAGCTCATCAACATGGGAAAAATCAAAGGCCCAAAGGTGCATCCACTTACTATGAAAGATGGCAGCCATAAATATCATAAATATAAATATAAAGACAATAGAAAATATCATGCACATCCGAAGAAGGAAGGGTACACAAAACCCTTCACTGATGCCTCCGGATCCAAAGGGGAAAAGGGAAGAAAATGAGAGAAATGCATGTACTGTCACAAAGGATTCCATCCAGAATCTGCATGCATGCAAAAAAAAATAGATATAATGACTCAAATACTTCAGAAAAACAACTTAGAGATCAGATCCCCAAGGGTGCCAAGAGAAGAAGCCAGAAGATCAAAATCCCAAGAAAGGAAATTATATCCATGCCTTGATTTCCATCAACTCCTCTCGTGATGCTTGGATCGTAGATTCAGGAGCATCACATCACATGGCTGCCTCAAAAGCAGTATATTATTCATTGGATGCATGCAAAGTTCCTCCTATTCTGATCGGGGACAACTCTTCATTCAAAGTCACCGACAACAGAAGGATTGAACTCACAAATGGAAGCTTCGAGAATGTGTTGCACGTTCCCAAACTCTCTGTCAACCTTCTCTCCGTGTATCAGATGACGAATTCTAGAACCGGAAAGAAATTCATATTGACACCAAATGTCATGGAAATCTATGACATGCAAACCAACTCCAGGGTTGCAACCGGTGAGGTAAATCATTAGTCTAGATTGTATACTTTTTTTGAATTCATTGAACCTAATTATGCTTTACTGCTTACTCACGTTGATGAAAGTAGTAGGATATGGCATGAAAAGTTTGGACATTTGAATTTCAAATACATGCAACAACTTAGCAAGAAAATATTGGTTGATGGTCTACCAGACATCCATTTCTCCAAGGGAGTATTTGAGGGATGTATTCTCGGAAAACACCCTCAAGATGAATTCAACAAAGGAAAGTCTCATAGAGCTTCCATGCCTTTAGATCTAATCCTCAGTGACCTTATGGGTCCGTTTCCACATCCATATATCAGAAACGTGAGGCTTGTTCTCATTTTTGTTGATGATTTCTCATGTTTTACATGGATTTACTTTCTCAGGAAAAAAATTGAGGTCTTTCAACACCTCAAATATTTCAAAGCCCTAGTTGAGACACAGTCCAGAAAGAAGATCAAAGTCCTCTGAACTGATAATAGGGGAGACTATGTAAATCATGAGATCCATAATAATTTCCATGAGGCGGGGATTCAGTTGTAGCATACAGTTCCTTATACTCTACAGCAAAATGGAGTTGTTGAGCGGAAAACCAGATCTCTAAAGGAGATGGCATCTTACATGCTGCATGCAAAGTCACTACCACAAATACTATGGTACGAAGCACTTAATTGTGCAACATACATCCAAAACAGATCTCCCCATAGATATGTCAAGGATAAGACCCCCTACGAGGCTAGGAGCGGCCTCAAATCGAAAGTTATCCACTTTTGCATTTTCGATTCACGTGCATGGGCCCGGATTCCCTCTGAAAAGAGGAAGGCACTTGATCCACAAAGCATTGAGTGTATTTGTGTTGGATACCCTGACAGTGCAAAGGGATATAGGCTTATTGACCTTTCCTCGAACCGACTCATCATTGAGTGTAGTGTCCAATTCAAGGAAAGTGTCTCGCATGTACCTCAGCAGCCGCATGCAAACACCTTCATTCTTCCACTTGTCTGATATGATGAGAATGCACATGCGACTCTTCTTCATATGAGAGTTCTGATTCATAGGACATAGATGATTCAGATTCAGATTCGGTACATCCAGATGCAGAGTCAGAGAATCTAGATGTAGTTGCAGATCCAGAGAAGAGGCCCAAGTGGGCACAGACTACTCTTTAGGATGCAAGGGATCTCGTTGGTGATCCAACCAATACTAGGAGGACTCGATCTGATTTCGAGGATCCTCTTATTGCACTCACTTCCACTGAACCATTTCCCTCCAAGAATATTTTCTTGGTTCAATCTTCAGATCCACAGTCTTATGGTGAGGCTGTTGGAAATATATTTTGGGAATCCGTCATGCAGGAGGAGTACAACTCCCTCCTCGAGAACCAGACTTGGGATCTGGTTCCCCTTCCTTCTGGGAGGAAAATTTTCAGATGAAGATAGTTGTACAAGACCAAGAACGCAGTGGAATGACAGATTAGCAGATACAAATCCAGGCTTGTTGCCAAAGGCTCTCAACAGGTGCATGGTATTGACTATGATGAGACATTTTCTCTAGTAGAGAAGATGGATTCCATACAATTGGAACTTTCCATTGTGGCAACCAAGGGATGGGAAGTCCATCGGATGAACGTGAAGAATGCATTTCTTCACGATGATCTCTCTGAGGAGATCTATATGGAGCAACCCCAGGGATTTATGTAGGACTCATCTTTGTTTTATTGACTAAAGAAGTCCCTTTATGGCCTCAAGCAGGTTCCAAGGGCATGTTATTCCATGATGGAATCATACTTGTTGTCATAGAACTTTGTACATTGTAAATCAGACCCAAATGTCTACATGCTCAGGACGACTGATTCACTTCTACTCTTAATTCTGTATGTTGATGATTTTTTGATAACCGATTGCTGGAATTCAATGATTTTTGTAGTCAAGAGGATTCTAGATGACAGGTTTTTAATGACGGACATGGGTCCGATACACTTCTTCCTTGGACCCAAGATCATTCAAGATGCATCATGCATCAAACTGTCTCAGGCCAAGTATGCACAAGATCTCCTTGAGAGATTTCACATTATAGATTGCAAGTCTTCTCTGACTCCTTTCCTATCAGGAGTCAAACTTGAGGATGGTGGGGAGACTCCACTGGTTGAAAACACACTATACAGATAGCCAGTGGGGAGCTTGTTGTATCTCACACACTCTAGACCAGACTTATCCTATGCAGTTGGCGTAGTTTCTAGGTTCATGCAGGAGCCGCATGAGCTACATTGGAAGGATGAAAAGTGTATCCTTCGATATGTATAGGGAATCATCACCTTTGGGATTCATTATGTCGTAGTCTCTACATTAGATCTCATCGGGTTTACTGATTTTGACTAGGCTGGAAATAGCAATGATCGCAAGTCCACATTTGGTTACTCACTCAGTCTTGATTATGGGCCTATCTATTGGTTGAGCAAGAATCAATATGCCATTTCTCTATCTTCAACTGAGGCAGAGTACAGAGGGGTAGTTAACATAACCATTCAAGATATGTGGCTACAACATTTTCTCATTGAGTTGGGAATTCAATTTCATCAGTCGATCGTCATCTGGTGTGACAACCAGAGCACTCTGAACTTCTACAGAGATCCATTTTAGAGGCAGCGGACGAAGCACATCGAGATCCACATGCACTACATCCAGGACTTAGTACAGGAGGGGATCATCGACCTACATTTCTATCCTTCAGTAGAACAGACGAAAGACATCTTCACCAAGACCTTCACTGAGAAGAAGTTCCATTCTCTGTGAAGTCATCTTGGAGTGAGGGACACAATTGCCTAGTAACTGTAGTTATCTTTTTTTTACATACATTGTACCTTGAGGGGTGGGTTTCCCATGAGGTTTTCCCTCTTTCCTCACTTTATTTTCAGTGTATCTTTTGTATTTGGGTACCTAACATGGCCTCGTTGTCGGGACCCATTCTTTATTTTTACCATAGTGATGTTTAGGGGGGTTGTTGGAGTTACTTCACATACACCTAGGATTTATTTTTCCTAAGGCTTTTCCTTGTTTATTAGTCATAATTAGTCATTATCCAGTCTCCTATATTTTAGGAGATAATTTTCCACCTGCAGAATATTCTCTTTCAGTTGACACTTTAGTTTGACTAGTTGAGTTGAGTCTAGATGTTGCATTGGTTTTGCCACCATGCAACATTGGGATCATCACCATGCTAATGTGCACTTGCCTTGGGATCATCACCATACTGATGCATTACCCTTGATTCCTTGATCTACTCCTCACTACACTCGGTCTCAGTTAGTTAATTGAAGACTAGTTGACTAGTTAACTCAGTTAGGTGGCAGTTCACTCTCGTAACTGCCTTAGAGACTAGACTAGGTGGCAGTTCACTCCCGTAACTATTGGTGTGTGTCCAGATCACTCTAGACCACCAATATGGCATATTGGTTCTCCTCCAGTGTGTATTCATTGAGTTATACATAGTATATCATGTGTAAATTATTCATTATTCATTACGATTAATGAGAATTATTCTATTATTTCTCTCCTTCTTCTTCTTTCTTAATTTCTCTCTACAAATGTGTGTAGTATTTTCTAGCTAGATATATTCTGTGTAGGTTCAAAACATTTACAATAATTCCCTTCCATGAATTTGGAAGAATAAGAATTTTCCATGACCACAAAAGTGAATAAATGATAAAAAAGGTAAATCCACACATTTGAGAAAGGGTAGATATAATGGGAAATCCCCTTTGGAGTTGTCAATCTATGATGCAATGGTACTACACTACCATGAAAATCATTGAACCACCACCTCAAGCAAGGTTCATGAAGGGAGTGGATTCTCCACCAAGTCCTTGAATGAAATCAGGGTCCTAGTAAGAGGAAAGAGGGAAAGTACTAAGCTACTTATTAAAAATTAATTTAATGTTCTCCTAGCCCTAGGTTGATTTTTTGGGTACTCACAAAAAATATTAAGGATTTTGATATCACGAAAACTAATATACAAAATAAATCTATCTAGGAAAGATCAAAATGAAAGTGGAATAACAAAGGAAAGGGTGAAGATATGAAAGTAAGAAACCCAAGGAAAGTGAGATATTATACCAATCGTTATGTGCACCAGTCAAGTGTTTTGTTTTAACTACATGACTACTCAATTTCCTAGCCAACCATCTATTCGGTCCCTTATTTGACCACTCAGTTGATCGTTCAGTCAACTCCCCTAATCGACTGTCAACTATGATATAAATGCCTCCAAAATATCCATAGGTGTAATGAACCTACATATCATGTTTTTGCAACACTCCCCAATCAACACAATGCTCTAAAGATTCACGAGGTGAAATTACTTCTCTACACTCACTCATAGTTGCATCTTCTTGAAGCTTAATCATAGCCTAAAGTTTCACAAACTTAGCTTCCAAGAGAGGATTCATAAAAGATATCAACAACCTAATCATCTTTCCTACAATAAAACAATATTCAAACTATACTCCCATACTAAGTGTCTCAAATAATGAGCATGAAGATCCACATGCTTCGTTTTGATGTCTGCAACATGTATCACATTTTGATGGATGCAATATAGCAAAATCGATGTCTTGACTAGAAAACCAATTTCACCCATGAGATGTCGAATCCATACCACCTATGTGCTATCATGCACTGCACCATGATATTTTTCTTCTATGGTTGAAAGAGATATGTCCTTCTACTTTTTAGAAGACTAGATAATGGGTCTAGAGCCAAGTAAAAACACATAGTTAGATGTAGAGTTCATATCCTCGCCATATCTAACCCAATTTGAGTCATTATAACTCACTATCTAGTTCACTTTGTCACTGTAATATTTTATACCAAGACAATAAGTTCCCTTTATATAATGAATAATCCACTTTGTGGATCTAAGGTGACTTTCTCATGGATCCTATATAAACCAAGAAACCACACTTACAACAAAGGAAATATCATGTTGATTATGATTTAAATAGATAAGGATACTAACAAGCTGTCAATAGAGTGTAGAATTAACATTTGAATAATCACACTCCTTTGTTATCTCCCCCCCCAACTGATAAGGTGTAGCACGAGGTTTAAAATCTTCAAATATATTTTTTTGTAAAATATCCATCACATATTTAGGTTCGAAGATAAAGATACCATCATCCATTTGTAAGAGTTGGATTCCCAAAAACAAATGAAATAAACCAAGTTCATTCATCTCAGATGTATCTTCTAATTATTTATTCAAACCCAAAATTAAATTAAGATTTCTTCCACTAATGAATAATTCATCCACATACAATGCAACAATTAATGTTTCACCATTTACATGCAAAACATAGATACTATGATTTGATTTATAGTGTTTGAAACCAAGATTGAGGAAAAAATGGTTAATATTCTCATACCATGCCTTAGGGGGTTCTTTAAAACCATTCAAGGATTTTTTCAATAAAAACAAAAGACTTCCATCATTCTCAAAACCAAGGTGTTTCTCCATATAGATCTCTTCAATGATATCATTAGTTAGAAAAGAACGTTTTACATCCATTTGATGTACCTCCCATCCAAAGAGAGCAACAAATGAAAGAACTAGTCAAACATAGTTCATATTTGCAATTGGGGCATAAGTTTCAATATAGTTGATGCCTTCTAGCTAAGAAAATCCCTTAGCTACAAAATGAGTCTTATGCTTTTCAACAACTCCTCAAGAAGTGAATTTGGTATTGTAGACCCACTAATATTTCACTACATTCTTTCCTTGTGGTTGAGAAATTAAATAGCATGTGTCATTCTTAATCAACAAATGATATTCATCATCCATAGCATTCTCCCATTTAGGTTGATTGTGTGTACCTACATGTCTTTGGATCAAATTCCCTTGGTACACATGTCATTTGTTAGCGCTAGAAGTCAACTCGATATTTCTATTGAGTTAAGCCTAGCACACCTTGTTTCAAAATGTTCAATAGGGGTTTTAATATGGATAAATCCGTGCTTGATTTGAAAAGGGAATAATGATCATATATGTTAAGACCACTTACCCAAGTGCAGCAAGTCAGGTAAACAAAACTGATGGCTAGAGATTTAAGATTTAAGTGATGTGATTGAGAGAAAGGGAAAAACAAAGAATGATAAATACACCAATAACAAATCTTGTATTTAATGTCTTTATGCAACAGAGGAAAAAACTTTATCTAGAATTCATTCTAAATAAGATTTGATGAGAAAACAAAAATGTGGAAAAGATTACTAAAACTTGTTAAAGCAACCTTCTCAACACAAAAGCATTTTTCATAAGCTCATATAACATCAGAAAAGTGTTCAGAGGAAAATGTGAAGATGATAAACAAAGAAAGATAACATACTAACCACCAATTTCATCAGCAACTGAATTCTTTACACGGGCAAGATAGATCAAAACAATCTTTAGCAATGCAATATCAAGCCAAAACAGGGATTCAACCCTTTCTTCTTCTACATCATTTGATATATAGTGTTTTCAATTATTTACATGTACTTATGGTCGATCCTGACTATCAAGGACAACTCAAAATCAATCCCTACAAAAATTAAAAATGAATTTCATCCTTTGACTACTGATATACAAAATAATAAACAGTTTTACAACAAACCTCCTAGGATCAAGGAAACATCCTTGCATAAAACACTCTTTGCTTGACTTGTTATCCATTTAGATGATAGCATTTCAACGTCCTCTTAATCCTTCCTATATATATCTAATCTTCAAAGATCCATACGAATCCAACCTTTGACAACTCAATCCTAGTCACTAATTTGCATTTATCTTTGTATCCCAATATATCCTTTTAGATCCACAAAAAAGTATAGCTTCATAACATGATCCATATGATTATATCATATTTATATCCTTCCTCTATTACAAAAATATGAAATTGGACGAGTTTAGCAGCAAAATCAGATGCTACAAGTGTTCTTGTAGTGACCCTATTTTTTTGTGTGTGCGACTGCGGGAACTTCTTGTAGCGACCTACCAAAAAATGATTTATGCATGTTTTCAACTCCTTCCTTTTCCTGGGTTGTAGTTGGTCATAGAAAAAAAGGGGAATGATACCTTAGACAAAGGAAAAAAAAATATTTTTCCATCATCCATCATTTTTAATCTCAAAAATAGGATTTACCCTAGAGGTGGTATTTTCAAATTGATAGATTTTTATGAAAGATTGAAGAAGACTTTTTCCAACAATTCTAAACTATCCTTTCTGGTCTTCTTAGATTGAGATTGGGTTTGCATTCTCTTAGGCTCATTCCCTTCAGATCCAATCTTAGGGTTTTGGCTTTTCATATTCTTCTTACCCTTTTTTCTGGTAGAAAGTCAGTTTTTTCTAGTGATAGTATTTTTATTTATAATCAGACCACCCTTCTTGAATTTATTTTTCTCAGGCTTAGTGACAGGGATTTTCTTGCTTGTAGATGACTTTCGCATAGGTTTATCATATTCTTCATCAGTAATGACAACCTTCTCTTTAATGGAAGGATCATACACTACTTTGGATTTCAACCTAAATTTATTTCGAGGCTTGGTGCCCCTCTTTCACATTACAATTTTTTATTGAGAAACATTGTCTTAAGAGGATCTTGAGATGGGAAGAATTACCTTTGGGGAATGGTATTTAGGTTGTATAGGCTCTACCAATTCCTTTGTTGTCTCGGGTTTTTTATCCTCTCACAATACCCTAGGTGTTACCTCTCTTTGAGTCCTTCTAGAGTAAGTCTTCTGGGAAAAAGGAAATGGATGCTTACCTCCACCTAGGATACAATAAGACCCTTCATCTACATGTAGGATGGTTGGTGCAACTTCTACTGCTTCATCTGAAATCTTAAAACAAGTTACTCTCTTACCCTTCTTTGCATTAGTTGATCGACTGGTTCCATGTGGAGTTTCTTGTTCAGCCTTAACAACATTATCATGTGATTTTGCGGTAGGAGGATGCACTTCCTTCTCAAAACCCGACTAGATCAAAAATTGGTCCCAAGTCTTCTGAAATTTCCCCAGATCGGCCTTGACAAGTACTTTAATCAAGCCCCGATGATAAATTACGTGAGGAGGGGTTTTAGGGTTTTCTTGTACCTTCATGGCCATGTTGTTAAGATCCCTCAAGAAGTAATAAGGTAGATTCATCCTCTTAATTCCTTCCAGATGAAGCAGAAATCATAGATAAAATAGAAATACAATAGAATAGCATCCCTCAAAGGTGATAAATCTTTTAATCATGAGTAAGGCTTCCATCCATTCATCAACGATACAATCCCTAGGAATTCCTTTGGCCCAATTAGGGTCTCTGTGTTTAGGTTTCAAAAACTGATTCACATCTCCACCTATAATCAATTTATTTTTAAACCATTTTTTTCCATCAGTCGGGAGGTTGCAAGTAGTTGCTATGGATTCCTATGTAAACTACATGGCTAGGTTTTCAATTTGGGCCCACTGTCCATTGAAAATCTTAGAAAATTCCCTAGATGTAGTGTAATGATGACCATCCATCTTAGTATGGAATAGATACCAACCTTCCCAATAAAAAAATGTAGTGATTGTCTTCATAAGCCTCCATGATCTCAGGCCCTTCAAGCTCCTTCCTATTCACATGTCCACCCTTGCCCATATCAACTGCTCGACCAACAATCTAGGATCCTGCTATAGAAAAGGGTTGTGTAGAGAAGAATGAGGGATTTTTTGGTTGTATGCATACCAATTCAAAATGACACCAAGATCACGAAGAAAAAAAATGCTAGACTTCAAGAATTTTTTTTCTTTGCACATTTATGACTGGAAATTGGATACTCATTGGCTTCAACGAATCCTCATACAACCAGGTAGGATGATATATGTCCTTGAATTCACTCCAATTGTCTGTGTGATGATGAAACAGGGACAGGTGGAAAGTTCTTGTAGCACCCTGCAACCATTCTTCCTTTGGTATATTTGAAATGAAACCAACTTGTAAGTCATTATTTCATCTTAGTAATGATAAAATAAGAACTAATAAATGGCGTATGACCTCTGATATAAGGATTTGACATCTTAGATAATTTCATGGTTCATTTTAAAAAAATGTTCATAATTGATCCTATCCCCCCTACAGAAGAGTAAGCATCCCTCTACATTTCAATTTGACCCCTTAATCAAGCTAGTGATTAGGATTTAAAACTTTATACAAAAGTTTTTGAAATGTAGAAACTGAGATATGAGAGGTAAATCTTAGAAGAAAAAAATGGGTGATAATAATGGCTCCATGGGGGATGGAGTTTTCCCTATGGAAATCCAAAAACTATGAGTATATGTGTGTTATGTTTCTTTCAAGTTATCTACCATGTTATTCTGCAGAGTGTAGCTGTTTCAACTCCATAATATGGGTGGAACTTTATTCAAAATATAAAAAACTGAAAAAATCAAAACTAATATTGAAAACTAAAAGAATAAGTAGAATCATGGCTCAACTGGGCTATGGAATCCATTATTGTCTAACTAACACACCATACCAATATGTACAATGAGATCTGAGCAACCAACGACTTTAGTAAAAGAATTTCTTCAGAAAATGCCCATTTACTGGGCCACCGAAAACATCTTGACCTTCCAAATTCTGCAATAGGAAAGTATTGTTGTTCAAGACCTTCTACACCCTTAATGGACCTATCCACAAACTATCAAACTTCACATGATGATCCTCTCTGTGAGAATCCCATTTCAGAATTAAATCCCCAGGTAGAAACTGCTTTTTTTTTTCTTTTTTGTCAAAAGTTTCTTTAATATTTTGTTGATGTTTATGTGACTTATCAAGGAGTACCTCTCTTGCTTGCTCTAATTCTACAATTTGGAAAATTCTTCTGATAGCGTAATTAGGTTCAGCTTCAATTTATTGTATAAATTTTACAACGGGAAAAGCAAGTTGTATAGGAAAGACTGCTTCCATTCCATACACTAACTAAAATGGTGAGGTTCCAATTGCTCTCTTTGTGCTAACATGGTCAGCCCACAAGGCATATTTCAATTTTGAATCCCAAGCTCTCTTATTATCTTCCAGAATCTTCTTAATGATTTTAACCATGCTTTTATTGGATGATTCATCTAGGCCATTACCATGTGGGTAATAAGCAATAGAATATATAAGATTAATGCCATAGTCCTCACAGAATTTTCCATGTTAGTGGATTTGAAAGTTGCAGCGTTATCAATAATGATCACTTTTGGACAACAAAATCTAGACAAAATATTCTCTTCAAGAAAGCTTATAATTACCTTGTCAGTTTCCCTCCTTGTAGGTAAAACTTCAATCCACTTCTTGAAGTAATCTGTAGCTTCCAGAATCCATCTATGTTGGCCAGTAGATGGAGGGTGGATCTCACCAATGAAATCCAAATCCCATTGTTGGAAAGGTGCAGAAACGTTTACAGGCTTGAGAAGTAAGGACTTAAGCTTTTGTTTACCAGCAAACCTTTGGCATTTTTCACATGTTGTAACCTTTGCACAGACATCATAAAATAGACTAGGCCAATAGTACCCAACCCTGAGTATCTTATATGCATATGAATTACAAAAATGATGTCCCCCACACACTCCATGAAATTTTGACATGATTCTCTGTGCTTCTTGTTCATCAAGAAACCTCAGTAAAAATCCAGAAGGGTCCCTCCAAAACAAATTTTGATTATTTATATAATACTTAACTACTTTGAGTTTCAAGGATCCTACTTTAGAATTGTCCATTCCTAGAGGAGATTGAAAATTCTGCAGAAAATAAAGGATATATATATACCATTTTGATTCATCAATATTTTCATTGACTTGGAAATTGTTCGTTTGAGGATGTGAATTTCCTTAATCATTACAGTTGTATTCAACTCCCAAAGATCTGCAATTTGAATCAGATAGAAACTTAGCTAACCCTTTCCCTTTGACTAACTTGGTATCCTTGATCTTCATGTCGTATTTCAATAGCTTAGCTATCCATTTACTTCTTTTTCCATCACTGTCTGGCTGAGTCAATATGTATTTAATAACACTAGATGGTACATATGAAATAAATTTGGAATGTAGCACATAAACTCTGAAAGACTTCAGTGATTTAACCAAACAAAAATCCTGATTCTCCATAATATTGTACTTTAAATCAGCATCTCAAAGTGCCCTGCTGAAGAATGCAATGGGTTGTTCAAAATCCTCAGAATTTTTTTGCAAAAGAGCAGCTGCTAAAGTATCTTGAGATGCAAAATAAAAAATTAGGAACTCTTTTTCAAAATCTAGGCTAATAAAAATAAGGTCATCTTAAATAGCCTACTTAATACACTGGAAAGAATCTTTGGCTTTAGTTCTCCACTTGATCTCACTACATTTCTTCAACATGCCAGTTATGTGTTTGACCAATTCAACAAAGTTGGGAATAAACCTTCTGAGAAAGTTTATCTTCCCATCGAAATATTGTATTTCCTTCTTAGTTCTAGGGATAGAAATATTTTGAATGGCTATCAATCTAGAAGGATCAATTTTAACTCCATCAGCACAAACAATATCCCTTGCAATTTCCCTTGTTCTAAAGTAAAATGGTACTTTTTTGGATTTAAAGAAAGACCATACCTTCTGCACTTCATAAATACTTTTCTCAAATGACATAGATGCTCCTCAATATATTTAGAGAATACAGTAATTTCATCCAAATAGATGACCACAAACTTATCCTTCTCTCCCACAAAGGCAATATCCATGGCTTGTTGAAAAGTGGCCCCAGTATTCATCAAACCAAAAGGCATCTGGGCATACATAAAATTACCCCAAGGTGTTGTGAATGCAGTATTCTCCATGTCATCTGGATGAACATCTACCTAATTGTATCCAGAGAAACCATCAATCATAGATAGCCTACTAGATACTACCACCCTTTGCAATATATGCTCCATTTTGGGCAATGGATAGTTGTCTTTCCGAGAGCATCTGTTCAAATTTATGATATCGACATAAAGTCTTATTTCACCATTCTTCTTTATCATGGGCACCAAATTTTCTATACATTCAAAGTACCTTAAGGGTACAATGATTTTATCATCTAAAAGTTTCTTGACTTCCTTCTCCATAATGGGTAACAAGAGAGGATTAATCTGCCTTAATTTCTGCTTGAAAGGTTTTACATTCTCTTTCAAAGGTATCTTATGTTGAATCACAGTTTCATCAAAGGTACTAATATCTTCATATTTCCATGCAAAAATATCAGTGAATTCCTTCAACAATTCTTCATATTTAGCTCGGTATTTTGTTGACAGTAATTTTGATAATTTAACATGCTTGGGATTTGCATCAGTCCCAAGATTAGAATTAGTCACCTCTGCTTCTTTTTCTAGATCAGGAAGCTTCACAGGAACAACATTATGATAAAAATTTATTTCAAGCGATACAAGGCCTTTTGGAATATGATTAGTAGGAAATTACAATCATATTATGAAAATTCAAATTTTGTTTAGCTTCATACAAATCCTCATCTTGATCAATATGGATTGAAGAAAACTCATCTATAGCTTCAATAAACCTTTTGATTTCAGAATCTTCCTCAAATACTCTCAAATGCTTGACATTGTCTAGAATAGATGGCTTGTACATAACCTCACCCTCATATTTCATCTTTGCGGGCAAACGAGGTTTAAAAGTACTTGCTGCCACAACTAGTGAATCAGCCTACTCATTCTGATTTCTTGGAATATATACAATATTAAAAGACAAAAAAAAGGCTTCAACAATGTCCCATACCTCATTTGTGTAGTCTTTCAACCGAATATTCTTTTTCTGATATACATTTATAACATGTTGTACAATGAGTTCAGAATCCCCATGCACCTTCAAATGTTGAATTTTCACTTCTCTGGCTTCCCTGAGACCTAATAAAAATTCCTCATACTCTGCAATGTTATTTGATGTATCAAATTCTAACTTGTAAGATAGGGTAATGACTTCATGTTCAAGAGAAATCAGAACTACACCTGCTCCTGCACCTTTTCTAGATGAGGCTCCATCAAAGTATAATTTCCATAGAAGATTTTGATTTTTAGCAGACTGTGGGGCAACAACTCATTTTTTCAAAGGCAAAGACTATTGGACAACATTATCAATATGAAATATAGAGGATCCCAAATCCACATCAACTGCATAAATAGGATAATTTACAGAATGATCACTGTCACTGATAATATATGCCAATTGAGCCTCATGATAGAGTCTTCTAAATTCTCCTCCAAACAAAAGTATAGTTTCACTAGAGATATCCATTTGAATAGATCCCCCAATATTCTTAAACCAAGATCTGGACAACAACATACCAAACCTAGGAGGGATATCAACGACAACTATATCCATGACTAAACTTTTGGCTGGGATTTGAGATAATGAAACAATAAGGTCTTTGATAACCCCCAAGCATTTGAATTTTTTGGAATCAAACAAAAAGAGATCATGGTATTCTTTAGTGATTTCTAACCCCAGGTCTTCCATGACAACCTTTGGAATAAGATTGTGGGAGGGTCCAAAATCTAACAGGAAGTTATGAAGGATTTTGTCATGAACATTTAATGAGACATAAAAAGGAGGAGTGGATTCATCCCTCTCTTATACAATTGTCCCTAAGACAATAGTGGGTTTTTCATATTGGATATTAATCACATCAGTAACAGGATCAACAATAGAATAAGGTTGTAACCATTTATAAATATGACTCCTATAAGAATTTGTTTTAACCATTTCAGTCAGAGGAATAGGAATTTTGATCTTACTTATCTCATGTTCTAGGCTTAAAGGAGATGAGAACTTGTCTGCTTCTGGGGTTGATACTTTCATAGTTGGTTGTACTTGATTTCTTTCAAGATTCTTGCTACCTGTCTGTATTGTTGGGACAACAGGTTTATCTTTTGAGGAGATGATTTTGCAGGAGCTGATTTGGTAGGAGATGATTTAGATCTAAGATTGTACCCTTGTTGATTTGTATTAAAAATCATATTATCTGGACTTCCCCCAGCCTATGAATTCAATGAATATTCATATTCATTATGTTTTAGGTGACTGAGAGCAATCTCATCTCTGAACAAATGAATATCCAGATTTGCATCTACATCTTCAGCTTCCTAATTATCTTCAATGTAATTATTCTGCAGAGGTGTCTGAATTTTATGATCATCATCATTCTTAGTATCCCTCTGCATGATATGAGGGTTATAAGGTCTTGTATATTGATTTTTATTCTGATTTCCTTCTTGAGTTTCATACCATTTATGTTTTTCCAATCTGAGTTTAGATAGTTCAAACGAAATTTCCTCCATCTTTCTTGCCATCTCCTCCAAGGAAATCTTCTAATTTTTAGTATTTGATGCAGAAGACTTATATTATTCTTTTTTCTTTCCCTTATCTGATCTCTTCTTCAGTTGTTCTAATGCTAGAGTGGTGGATTAAACTTCAAGAGATGAATCTTTCATATCATCCAAAGTGGATGATCTTCTTTCCCTAAGAAGCAAACAAAAATCAGCATCAAAGGCATTAGCATAAGTGACCTTTTCTAACCTTTCAGTTGGCCTGGTATCATCTGGTATTTTTTGGTACATCCAATTGAATCTCTGAGATAATTCAAAGACATATTCATCGTTCTTTCTTCAAATATTGTTGAATTATGTCATGTAATACAAATCATATTTCTTATCTCCCCACTTTCTCAAGAAGGTGACATCAAGGTCTATGATGGTAGTAATAGAATTAGCTCTAAGGTTCATGAACTACTTCCTCACTTCTCCATATAAACTTTGAAAAAAAATCCTCATCCACACATCATCATAATACACTTGGAAATTGTCAGCAAAGGAATAAAAATAAGTTAAATGCTCCTCTAAAGTTGTTTCCCCTTCATTGTCAAACCTTGGAAGGTACTTCATGTAATCATTTGTTGGGAGAGGATGAATATTATTTGGAAATACCAAAGGTGCATATCTGGCAACCTTGGTAGAATCCATTGGATTGGGAGGTGTTCCACCATCCATTGTTTGACCACCTAAAGGTTGTGATAAGGTGGTTCTTTCGGATTCATCGCATCAGTTTTTTATTCGACGTTTGGTCTAAAACATTGAATAAAAAACGGATGCGAACCACATGTGTTTGGTCTGAAATGTCGAATAAAAAATTGATGCGGTGAATCTGAAAGAACCACCTTATCATAACTCCAGTCGCAAAAGTCTCAAAACTGAAACACCTAAAGGTTGATTTGTATGTGGATATTGTGGTGATTCATGTTATAAGGGCTTAGGGATGTTCACCAATTGAATCTTAGGAGAGGACTAGAGAATTTCTTCAGCAATGTTTTCAGTAGAAAGGACATTAATTTGGAGGCTAAGATTGGGTTTCTCTTCTTGAATTTCTTCAAGGATTAAGATCTTTTCTAAGGGAGGGTACTCTATTTCTTTAGGGAATTCAAATATTTCCTCAGATTTATATCTACTTTCAAGATAGGGTGTGTAAAAGGATTCTATTTTTCAATTACCTTGACTTTAAAAAAGTTTTTTATGAAAAGAGTGTTTTATGCAAGTAAATCTTTACTTTCAAGTAAGGGTGTGTAAAAGAAATAGTTTTTCAGATCCTATTTTTTTAAGATATTTGGATTGTTTCAGGATCTTCTCGGGGTTTGAAATAGTAGGCACATCTGGAGATTCTGGATGGGCTCTAGTCCCCTTTCTCTTCAGAGCCAGAGTGTCTAATGTGGAGTCACCAAGTGAAAATATATTGCAATCAAAAGTGTCTAGTTATAGTTTCACCGTCTACAACTAGATCTATAAACTTATGTTGTTCTACCCGGGCAAAGTCTCATCATTTACGTTTCCGACAATGGTGCCAAAAGATGTTAGTGCTAGAAGTCAAATCAATACTATTATTGAGATAAGCCTAGCACACCTTGTTTCAAAATGTTAAATAGGGATTTTAAGATGGATAAATTCTTGCTTGATTTGAAAAGGGAATAATGATCAGATCTGTTAAGACCACTTACCCAAATGCAACAAGTTAGGTAAACAAAATTGAGGGCTAGAGATTTAATATTTTAAGTGATTTGATTGAGAGAAAGGGAAAACAAAAGACTGATAAATACACCAACAACAAATCTTGTCTTTAATGTCTTTATGCAGCAGAGGAAAAACCTTTATCTATAATTCATTCTAAATAAGATTTAAGGAGAAAAAACAAATGTGGAAAAGATTACTAAAACATGTTAAAGCAACCTTCTTAGCACAAAAGCATTTGTGATAAGCTCATATAACATCATATAAGTGTTCAAAGGAAAATGTGAAGATGATAAACCAAGAAAGATAACATATTAACCACCAATTTCATTAGCAACTGGAGTCTTTACACATGCAAGATAGATAAAAACAATCTTTAACAATGCAATATCAATCCAAAACAGGGATTCAACCCTTTCTTATTCTACGTCATTTGATATATAGTTTTTTTTAATTAGTTACATGTACTTATGGTTGATCCTAACTATCAGGGACAACTCAAAACCAATCCCTACAAAAACTCAAAATGAATTTTAGCCTTTGAATGTTGATATACAAAATAATAACAGTTTTACAAAAAACCTCCTAGGATCAAGGAAATAGCCTTGCATAAAACACTCTTTGCTTGACTTGTTCTCCATTCATATGATATCACTACAACGTCCTCTTAATCCTTCCCAAATATATTTGATCTTGAAAGATCCATACGAATCTAGCCTTTGACAACTCAACCCTGGTGACTAATTTGTATTTATCTTTGTATCCCAATATAGCCTTTTAGATCCACTAAACATGTATAGCTTCATAACATGATCCATAAGATTTTAGCATAGTTATATCCTTCCTATGTTACAAAAATATGAAACTGGGCGAGTTCAACAACAAAATCGGCTACTACAAGTGTTCCTGTAGTGACCATGCTTTTATGGGTATGTGACTACGGGAACTTCCTGTAACGACCTACCAAAAAACCAGTTCTGCATGTTTTCAACTCCTTCTTTTGCCTGGGTTGTAGCTGGTCATAGCCAAAAAGCAACATGATACCTTAGACCGAAAAAAAAAAAATAAATAAAAAATAAAAAATAAAAAAAATCTATCATCCATCATTTTAATCTCAAAAAATGGATTTACCCTAGAGGTGGTATTTTCAAATTGATCAATTTCTATGAAAGATTGAAGAAGTTGCTTTTGCCAGCAACTTCTTTCATAAAACACTCTTTGCTTCTACAACTTTCTTACCTGACTTATTGCACTTGGGTAAGTGGTCTTAACAGATCTAATCATTATTCCCATTTCAAATCAAGCAAGGATTTATCCATCTTAAAACCCATATTTAACATTTTGAAACAAGATGTGCTAGGCTTAACTCAATAGAAGTCTTGAGTTGACTTCTAGCATTAACATATTTTGGCATTGTTGTCAAGCATGGAAATGATGAGACTTTCCCTAGGTAGAACGACATAAGTTTATAGATCTAGTTGTAGATGGTGAAACTATAACTAGACACTTTTGATTGCAATATATTTTCACATGGTGACTCCACATTAGACACTCTGGCTTCAAAGAGAAAGGGGACTAGAGCCCATCCAGAATCTCCAGATGTGCCTACTGTTTTAGACCCTGAGAAGATCCTGAAATAATCCAAATCTCTTAAAAAAATAGGATTTGAAAAACTATTTATTTTACACACCCTTACCTGAAAGTAAAGCTTTACTTTCATAAAACACTCTTTGCTTCTACAAATATAAATACAAATTAGTCACCAGGACTAAGTTGTCAAAGGTTGGATTCATATGGATCTTTGAAGATCAAATATATATGGGAAGGATTAAGAGGATATTGCAGTGCTATCATATGAATGGAGAACAAGTCAAGCAAAGAGTGTTTTATGCAAGTAAAGTTTTACTTTCAAGTAAGGGTGTGTAAAAGAAACAGTTTTTCAGATCCTATTTTTTTAAGAGATTTGGATTGTTTCAGGATCTTCTCAAGGTCTGAAACAATAGGCACATCTAGAAATTATGGATGGGCTCTAGTCCCTTTTCTCTTCATATCCATAATGTCTAATGTGGAGTCACCAGGTGAAAAGATATTGCAATAAAAAATGTTTAGTTATAGTTTCACCATCTACAACTAGATCTATAAACTTATGTTGTTCTACCTAGGGAAAGTCTCATCATTTCCATCCCCGACAACAAAGCCAAAATATGTTAGCGCTAGATGTCAACTCAAGACTTATATTGAGTTAATCCTAGCATACCTTGTTTCAAAATGTTAAATAGGGGTTTTAATATGGATAAATCCTTGCTTGATTTTAAAAGGGAATAATGATTAGATCAGTTAAGACCACTTACCCAAGTGTAGTAAGTCAGGTAAACAAAATTGATGGCTAGAGATTTAAGATTTAAAGTGATTTGATTGAGAGAAATGGAAAAACAAAGACTGATAAATACACCAATAACAAATCTTGTCTTTAATGTCTTTATGTAGCAGAGGAAAAACCTTTATCTAGAATTCATTCTAAATAAGATTTAAGGAGAAAACACAAATGTGGCAAAGATTATTAAAACTTGTTAAAACAACCTTCTCAGCACAAAAGAATTTTTCATAATCTCGTATAACATCAGCTAAGTGTTCATAGGAAAATGTGAAGATGATAAACAAAGAAAGATAACATACTAACCACCATTTTCATTATCAACTGAAGTCTTTACATGGGCAAGATAGATCAAAACAATATTTAACAATGCAATATCAAGCCAAAACAAGGATTCAACCCTTTCTTCTTCTACATCATTTGATATATAGTTTTTTGAATTAGTTACATGTTCTTATGGTCGATCCTGACTATCAGGGACAACTCAAAACCAATCCCTACAAAAACTCAAAATGAATTTCAGCCTTTGACTGTTGATATACAAAATAATATTAGTTTTACAAAAAACCTCCTAGGATCAAGGAAACATTGCCTTGCATAAAACACTCTTTTCTTGAATTGTTCTCCATTCATATGATAGCACTGCAGCATCCTCTTAATCCATACTAGATATATCTTCTCTTCAAAGATCCATATGAATCCATCCTTTGACAACTCAGTCCTTATGACTAATTTGTATTTATCTTTGTATCCCAATATAGCCTTTTAGATACACAAAAAATTTATAGCTTCATAACATGATCCATAAGATTCTATCATATTTATAGCCTTCCTATGTTACAAAAATATGAAACTGGGCGAGTTCAGTAGAAAAATCGGTTGCTACAAGTGTTCTTGTAGCAACCATGCTTTTATGTGTGTGTGACTGCAAGAACTTCCTGTAATGACCTACCAAAAACCAGTTCTACATGTTTTCAACTCCTTCCTTTGCCTGGGTTGTAGTTGGTCATAGTAAAAAAGGGGCATGATACCTTAGACATAGGAAACAAAAATATTTTTCCATCATCCATCATTTTTAATCTCAAAAACCAGATTTACCCTGGAGGTGGTATTTTCAAATTGATAGATTTCTATGAAAGATTGAAGAAGTTGCTTCTGCCAACAATTCTAATCTATCCTTTCTGGTCTGCTTAGATTGATATTGGGTTTGCATTCTCTTAGGCTCATTCCCTTCAGATCCGATCTTAGGTTTTGGGATTTTCATATTCTTCTTACCCG
The DNA here is from genome assembly GCA_009831015.1 of Picea engelmannii. Taxonomy (NCBI): domain Eukaryota; kingdom Viridiplantae; phylum Streptophyta; class Pinopsida; order Pinales; family Pinaceae; genus Picea; species Picea engelmannii. The sequence goes on from ML779360.1 coordinate 729,084, forward strand.
ATTTTCTGGTAGAAACTCTGTTTTTTCCAGTGATAGTCTTATTATTTATGATTAGACCACCCTTATTGAATTTATTCTTCTCAGGATTATTGATAGGGATTTTCTTACTTGTAGATGAATTTCCCATAGGTTTATCATATTCTTCATCAATAAAAATGACCTTCTCTTTAATGGCAGGTTCATACACTACTTTGGTTTTCAACCTAAATTTATTTCAAGGCCTGGTGCCCCTCTTTCCCATTAAAGTTTTATATTGAGAAACATTGTCTTTAGAGGAGCTTGAGATAGGAGGAATGAAATTTTGGGAATGGTATTTAGTTTGAATGGGATTGATCTAGATGGATATCAGTGGCCACCCACCTTTTCCAATTGGCTCAAGACAGTTTTCTGACAATTTTGGCAATTTACTATTTTTAGCAGTTTTAACTTCCGAGGCCATTTTGAGGACCTAAATGAAGGTTTTTCAGGATCAATATCCTCAATGATATCCAAAGGAATACTTGAGCCAAAAAAATTAATATCCTCTATGATACCTTTCCAACGAGCTATCACACGCCTAAAATGGAGATCGTATGCAAAAGTTACGACCCCGGGAAGTTGATGTACTAACTTACCCAAATGGGGCCCACATGACTTTTGGTACTTCATCTCCTAGGGTTAGGTTTTTGGATGTATGGGGTTTTTGGAATTCTTGTTTATTGTAAAAATGCCTTTAGAGCCTCATTGTAATGGCCTTCTTGCGAATGAGCGCAGTCGTCACATCTCTTCTCAGAGATAACCCGAGACCATCCCAACAAGCTTGTTTCTGCTGCATTTTACAGTTTCAGCTTATTTCATTATTGAATAGAAAACTAGTTTTACTGTATATCTATTATTTTGTGCTCAGAATCTGTTAATAATTTGTATTCATTTCGTTCTTCTCATAAAATCCAGATCAGTGGTATCAGAGCAGTCTTCTCCTTGTCGTCTTAATGCATGTCCCCAATGAGGTCAGAGTACAAAGAGTTGGGTCTTGAGTTTGGTTCTCTTGAGGAAAAAACCTCTCGCACGCCCAAGCGACCTCTCATGGCAGGAGAAAATAAATATGACGAGACAGGAGATCCTTTCAAATTGTTTATTAAGGAATCCCTCATGCAACAGAGGAATGAGATGATGGATAGTTTCACGCAAATCCTTCGGCGGCTACCAACAGACGGCGCATCTTCTTCAAAAGGAGGTGCCACCCCCTTCAAGGTACAAATAAACTTCGATATTCCTATATTTGAAGGTCAAATAGACGTAGATGTTGTAGAGAAGTGGTTGAATCTGCTAGAAGGGTATTTTTCTGTCTATAACTTCTCGAATAGAGAAAAGATTACTTTTGCGCTCCTCAAAGCCGTTCCCCATGTCAAAGATTGGTGGGAAAGATTCTGTGAGCAATAGGAAACAAAGGAAACCTCATTATTTTTAGTCACGACCACCTGGGAATCCTTCAGGGATTCTATCAAGGAACAATACTACCCTATCAGAAGTTACGACGACCTGTATACCAAATGGAGCACACTGTGGCAAGAAAGAGACCAAGCAGTGCCAAATTTCACAAATATCTTCCATACCTTGCACACCAAGTTGGGTATCAAAGATTCGGAGCGACATCTAGTGCTCAAGTATCGCGGTGCTCTGCATAGATACATCCAAACCAAAATGGAATTTCTGGAAATCTCATCCTTGGGCGCGGCCTACCGATATGCCGTCAAAATCTAGCATAAGCTCAAACAAAGGACACGACAATTTGGGCCTGGGAACCCCTCACAAGAAAATCCACAAAAGGGTGTCCCCAACCCATAGAACAAAGGATAGTATTAGGACTACAAGTCCAAGCCGCAAGAAAATAAGGACACCAGAAAGACAAAGAAAGATACCGGGAAGTGTTGCGACTTCCATAAGAGCCCTTGGCATAACACTGTTGACTGCCACTCGAAACATTCGCTGGTGGCCGAAGTGAAAGCCTCTTAATCATATGCAGATTTTGACTCTGAGCCAGAACCAGAAATGGGAAGATGGATCATTGATGCGTAACCCAACGCCACCGTTGCTACCACCAAGCTCCAGCCTGGTGAACCAGACAAGCCAAAAGAAGGAGAGCGCCTCTTCCATTAACAGATGTGGGTAAACAACACCCCACTGCACTTCATTGTTGATAGAGGTAGCCAGAAGAACCTCATCTAGGCAGAGGTCATCAAGCGATTGGCCCTGCCAACAACGCCGCACCCACAACCCTACACCATTGGATGGCTCCGCCAAGGAAGCAATCTCCACGTCAGCCAACAGTGTCGACTGTCATACGAAATCAAGCCCTTCAACGATGAGGTATTGTGTGATGTTTCTCCTCTCAAAGTTTGTGATGTTCTTTTAGGCCAACCTTATTTATGGAAATGTCATGCTATATATGAGTCTAGGCCTCATAGTGTTATTATTAATTTGAACAAGAAATTGTAAAGGATACCCGAGGCAGTCCCACCTAGTGTTATTTCCTTAATCTCTACCAAACAATGCAGGAAGGTCATCTCTCAGATGGGGAAGTTTGTCTTCTTCATGATTCGCTCTCAAAATAAGTGAAAGATCACAGCCACATCCAGGGTATTTGCGGCCAACCTCTCCACATAGCAGAAGCAAGTAGATAAGGTCATGGAAGAATACTTGGATATCTTCTCCTCACCTACAGGGGTACCTCTGCACTGCCAAGTCAAGCACCCCATCGATCTAACCCCGGGCGCACCGCTTCCCAATGGGCCAATCTATCATCATTATTTGTTAGAGAATGAGGAGATCAAGTGACATATCCAAGAACTTCTCCACAAGGGGAACATTCACCCCAACTCATCACCTTGTTGGACCTCAATCGTGATGGTGCAGAAGAAATATGGAACCTGGCGACTCTGTATTGATTACCCGGCGAATCGACGACCTCCTTGATCAACTCACGGGGGGAAAATACTTCAGTAAGATTGATCTAAAGTCTGGCTACCACTAGGTCCCGATAGAACAGACAGATGTATGGAAGACCGCCTTCAAGTCAAAGGAAGGCCTTTTTGAATGGTTGGTCATGCCCTTTGGTTTGACAAATGCTCCAGCCACTTTCATGAAGATGATAGATAATATCCTGTGACCATTCACCAATACTTTTGTAGTGGTGTATCTGGATGACATTCTAATTTATAGCAAGACTTGGGCCGAACACTTGTAGCATATTCAGCAGGTTCTGCAAACCCTACAACAGCACAAGCTATACGCCAGCTTGGAAAAATGCTCTTTCGGCATGGACATGGTCCATTACCTGGGCTACATCATTGATCAGCATGGCGTACATGTGGATCCAGCCAAGATCCAAGTCATCCGTGACTAGCCATCCCCAACAACACTCACTGAGCTCCGGAGCTTCTTGGGCCTTGCCAATTTCTATCGCAGGTTCGTGTTGGGATTCTCCCATATTGCATAGGACCTCAGCCAAATAAACAGGGGTGGTGGTAAGGAAAAATTTGTGTGGGCCCGGTCCCAACAAAAAGATTTCGATGATTTGAAGCAACGCTTGTGCTCAGCCCTAGTACTTTCACTACCAGACCTACAACATCCCTTTGAGATCGAGACAAATGCTTCAGACTATGTTGTGGGCATCGTTCTCACTCAGCACAGCCACCCTGTGGCCTATCATAGTGAGACACTGTCAAATACTGTCTGTAAGTACCCTACTTACGACAAATAAATGTACTCCATTTTGCAAGCCTACCACCAGTGGAGACATTACATTCTTGGGAAGGAGACAGCCAGCCACACTGATCATAAGCCACTGTAGTTCATGCAGACACAAGGAAAATTACAGAATGATCGCCATCAAAAGTGGTCCACATACTTGCAGCAATTCCACCTCAACATCAAGTATAAAACAAAAAGAACCAATCTCGTCGTTGATTTCCTCAGCAGACCGCCATTCATGGCACTCACCACGGTGCTATACTCTTGCGGCCATGAGACATCTGGATGGCCCCAACTCTATGAGATAGACCCTGACTTCACCACCACCTACCAAATGTTGGGTGCGAACGCAGTTGTCGATAATTTCCATCTTCAAGATAGGTCGTTGTGTCGTCTGGGCCATATCTGTGTTCCATCAAGTGAGTGAGGGAATCTGATCTAGGAATCCCACTACAGTTGTGTGGCGGGACACTTCGACGTCGAAAAGATAGTGGCGATGCTACAGAAACATTTCTACTGGATGAAAATTCAATAGGAGGTCAGCAAGTATATCAGGTCCTGCATTGCCTGCACTATTTCCAAACCAACCACTAAGAAAGAGAGCCTGTACACCCATCTTCCTACTCCTGACAGGCCATCGGAATCCATCTCAATGGATTACATGTTGGGCCTCCCGTCCACCAAGCGGGGAATTGACTATGTTTTTGTGGTTGTTGATCGCTTTTCTAAGATGGCGATTATGGTTGCTTGCAAGAAGAGAATCACAGTAGAGGCCATTGCCAAGCTCTTCTTTGAATGAGTCTGGGTACATTTCAGAATCCCACAAACCATTGTCTCAAATCGAGATAGTATATTTCTCAGCACATTCTGGTCAAGCCTCTGGTCACTGCTAGACACCAAGCTCACCAAATCCACGGCCCTCCACCCTCAGACAGATGGCCAAACCGAGGTTGTAAATCGAATGATTGTACATATCCTTCGCATGTATAATTCAAATCACCCTTGCACATGGAATGAGAGCCTTCCCTATGTCAAGCATAGCTATAATTGAGTGAATCTATCACATCCACCAACAGGTTCATGATATCCTATAGAAGTCCAATGACAAGTACAAATAGCACCATGATCAACATCGGGTGCCACATAAGTTCCAGGTGGGCGACAAAGTTTGGTTGCACTTGCAGAAAGAACACCTTACAGGACCCCATCGGAATCTTTTCCCACTCCGTTATGATCCATACACTATCACCAAGGCCAGGGGGGATAATTCTTTTGAGCTCAACATTCCTCCTTTCTTTGGCTTGCACCCAGTGTTCAACGTGGATCTTCTTCGCCCTTATTTCCCACCATTATTGGACACCTCAGAAGTAGTAGAACAACTGACACCAACAAAGCTCAACCTCGACTGCATGCAACAAGAATCCAATGATCAAATTGTGGACACACATATCAAGGGCACTCGACAACAAAGTATCCAACTTTATCGAGTCGTCAAAGCAGGGCAGTTCCTACACCAAGGCAAGTGGCTCACCCCGGGCCAAATTCAGCAGAAAATTCCTCATATAATGGGGGACCTCAATGCAATGGAGACCATTTCTTCCTAATGAGGGAGGATTGATCCAGATGGATATCTGTGGCCACCCACCTTTTCCAACTGGCTCAAGACATTTTTCTGACAATTTTGGCAATTTACTATTTTTAGCAGTTTTAACTTCCGAGGCCATTTTGAGGGCCTAAATGAAGGTTTTTCAGGATTTATCTCCTCAATGATATCCAAAGGCATTATTGAGCCCCAAAAATTAATCTCCTCGGTGATACCTTTCCAACGGGCTATCAAACTCCTAAAACGGAGATCGTATGCAAAAGTTACGACCTCTAGAAGTTGATGTACTAACTTACCCAAACGGGGCCCACATGAATTTTGGCGCTTCATCTCCTAGGGTTAAGTTTTTGGATGTTTAGCATTTTTGTAATTATTTTTTATTGTAAAAATTCCTTTAGAGCCTCATTGTAATGTCCTTCTTGCGAATGAGCACAGTGGTCACATCTCTTCTCAGAGATAAGCCGTCACCATCCCAGCAAGCTTGTTTCTGCTGCATTTTATAGTTTCAGCTTATTTCTTTATTGAATAGAAAACCAGTTTTACTATATCTCTGTTATTTTGTGCTAAGAATCTGTTAATAATCTGTATTCTTTTATTTCTTCTCATAAAATCCAAATAGGTGGTATCAGAGCGGTCTTCTCCTTGTCATCTTAATGCATGTCCCCAACGAGGTCAGAGTACAAAGAGTTGGGTCTTGAGCTTGTTTCTCTTGAGGAAAAAATATCTCGCACACCCAATCAACCTCTCATGGTAGGAGAAGCGAAATATGACAGGACAGGAGATCCTTTCAAACTATTGATTGAGGAAGCCCTCACAAAACAGAGGAACGAGATGATGGATAGTTTCACACAAATCCTTCGGCGACTACCAACAGGCGACACATCTTCTTCAAACGGAGGTGCCACCCCCTTCAAGGTACAAATAAACTTCGATATTCCTATATTTGAAGGTCAGATAGATGCAAATGCTCTAGAGAAGTGGTTGAATCTTCTAGAAGGGTATTTTTTTGTCCATAACTTCTCGAATAGAGAAAATGTTACTTTTGTGCTCCTCAAAGTCGTTCCCCATGTCAAAAATTGGTGGGAAACCTTCTGTGAGCAACAGGAAATAGAGGAAACCTCATTATCTTTAGTCACAACCACCTGGGAATCCTTCAAGGATACTATTAAGGAACAATACTACCCTATCGGAAGTTACAACGACCTGTATACCAAATGGACCACACTGCAGCAAGAAAGAGACCAAGCAGTGCCAAATTTCACAAATATCTTCCATACCTTGCGCACCAAGTTGGGTATCAAAGATTCAGAGCGACATCTAGTGCTCAAGTATCACGGTGCTCTACATAGATACATCCAAACCAAAATGGAATTTCTAGACATCTCATCCTTGGGCGTGGCCTACCGATATTCCGTCAAAATCGAGCAGAAGCTCAAACAAAAGACGCGGCAATTTGGGTCGGCGAACCCCTCACAACAAAAGCCAGGAGAGGGTGGCCCCAACCCATAGAACAAAGGAAAATGAAAAGAAGGCCAGTATTAGGACTACCAGTCCAAGCCGCAAGCAAAGAAGGACACCGGAAAGACAATGAAAGATACCGGGGGGTGGTGCAACTTCCATAAGAGCCCTTAGAATAACATTGTTGACTACCACTCGAAACAATCACTGGTGGCCGACGTAAAAGCCTCTGAATTAGATGCGGATTCTAACTCTGATCTAGAACTAGAAAGTGGAAGACAGATCATTGATGCGAAACCCAGTGCCATCGTTTCTACCACCAAGCTCCAGCCTGGTGAACCAGACGAGCCAAAAGAAGGAGAGCGAATCTTCCATTCAAAGATGTGGGTAAAAGGCACCCCACTGCACTTCATTGTTGATAGCGGTAGCCAGAAGAACCTCATCTCAACAGATGTCATCAAGTGGCCGGCCCTGCCAACAACATCTCACCCACAACCCTACACCATTGGATGGCTCCACCAAGGAAGCGATCTCTGCGTCATCCAACAGTGTCGATTGTCCTACGACATCAAGCCCTTCAAAGACGAGGTATTGTGTGATGTTGCTCCTCTCGAAGTTTGTCATGTTCTTTCAGGCCAACCTTATTTATGGAAACGTCATGTTGTATATGAGTCTAGGCCTCATAGTGTTATTATTACTTTGAATAGGAAATTGTACAGGATACCCGAGGCAGTCCCACCTAGTGCTATTTCCTTGATCTCTGCCAAGCAATGTAGGAAGGTCATCTCTCAGAAAGGGAAGTTTGTCTTCTTCATGATTTGCTCTTAGAATAAGAGAAATATCACAACCACATCCAGGGTCTCTGTGGCCAACCTCTCCACACAAAAGAAGCAAGTAGATAAGGTCGTGGAAGAATACTCAGATATCTTCTCCTCACCTACAGGGGTACCTCTGCACTGCCAAGTCAAGAACCCCATCGATCTAACCCCCGGTGCACCGCTTCCCAATGGGACAGTCTACCATCGCTCTTTGTTAGAGAATGAGGAGATCAAGCGACAGATCCAAGAATTGCTCCACAAGGGGCACATTCGCCCCAGCTCATCACCTTGCAGAAGCACAATTGTGCTAGTGCAAAATAAAGATGGAACCTGGCGACTCTGTATTGATTACCAGTCTCTTAATAAAATCACAATCAGAAACTGGTACCCAACTCCCCAAATCGATGACCTCCTTGATCAACTCACGGGGGGCAAATACTTCAGTAAGATTGATCTGAAGTCAGGCTACCACCAGGTCCCGATAGAATAGACAGATGTATGGAAGACCACCTTCAAGTCAAAGAAAGGCCTTTTTGAATGGTTGTTCATGCCCTTTGGTTTGACAAATGCTCCAGCCACTTTCATGAGGATGATGGATGATATCCTGCCACCATTCACCAATAATTTTGTAGTGGTGTATCTGAATGACATTCTAATTTACAACAAGACTTGGGCCAAAAAATGCAGCATATTCAGCAGGTTCTGCACACCCTGTGACAGCACAAGCTACACGCCAACTTGGAAAAATTCTCCTTCGGCATTGACAGGGTCCATTACCTAGGCTACATCATTGATCAGCATGGTGTACATGTGGATCCAACCAAGATCCAAGTCATCCATGACTGGTCAACCCCAACAACACTCACTGATCTCTGGAGCTTCTTGGGCCTTGCCAATTTCTATCACAGGTTTGTGTTGGGATTCTCCCATATTGCATGGGCCTTCATCCAAATAAAGAGGGGTGGTGGTAAGGAAAAATTTGTGTGGGCCCGGTCCCAACAACAAGACTTTGATGATTTGAAGCAACGCTTGTGCTCAGCCCCAGTACTTTCACTACCAGACCTGTAACATCCCTTTAAGATCGAGACAGATGCTTCAGACTATGTTGTGGGCGTCGTTCTCACTCAGCACAGCCACCCTGTGGCCTATCATAGTGAGACACTGTCAGATACTATTCGTAAGTACACTACTTATGACAAATAAATGTACTCCATTGTGCAAGCCTGCTTCCAGTGGAGACATTGCATTCTTGGGAAGGAGACAATCATCCACACTCATCATAATCCACTGCAGTTCATGCAAACACAAGGAAAATTATAGAATGACCGCCATCAAAAGTGGTCCACATACTTGCGACAATTCCACCTCAATATCAAGTATAAAATAGGAAGCACCAATCATGTCGTTGATTGCCTCTGCAGACCACCAGTCGTGGCACTCACCACGGTGCTAGACTCTTGCAGCCATGAGACATCTGGATGGCCCCAACTCTATGAGACAGACCCTGACTTCGCCACCACCTACCAAATGTTGGGTGCGAACGCAATTGTCGATAATTTCCATCTTCAGGATGGGTTGTTGTGTCGTCTAGGCCATATCTGTGTTCCACCAAGTGAGCAAGCGAAGCTGATCTGGGAATCCCACTACAATTGGGTGGCAGGACACTTCATCGTCGAAAAAGACAATGGCGATGCTAAAGAAACATTTCTACTGGCCGAAAATTCAACAAGAGGTCAGAAAGTATATCAGGTCCTCCACTGCCTATGCTATTGCCAAACCGACCACTAAGAAATAGATCTTGTACACCCCTCTTCCTACTCCTAACATGCCATGGGAATCAATCTCAATGGATTACATGTCGGGCCTCCCATCCACCAAGTGGGGAATTGACTGTGTTTTTGTGGTTGTTGATCTCTTTTCTAACATGGCGATTTTGGTTTCCTGCAAGAAGAGCATCACAGTAGAGGCCACTGCCTATCTCTTCTTTGAACGAGTCTAGGTACATTTTGGAATCCCACAAACCATTGTCTTAGATCGAGATAGTATATTTCTCAGCACATTCTGGTTGAGCCTCTAGTCACTGCTAGACACCAAGCTCACCAAATCCATGGCCTTCCACCCCCAGACAGATGGCCAAACTGAGGTTTTAAATCTAATGATTGTGCATATCCTTCACATGTATAATTCAAAGCACCCTCGCACATGGTATGAGAGCCTTCCCTATGTCCAGCATAGCTACAATTGAGCACTGCATAGCTCAACCGACCACATCTCCTTCTAGGTGGGGTTGGGATTCCAACCATTGGGTCCCATAGATGTTGCAATTCCCCTTCCAACCACCTCGACCGACTCATCTCCTACTCCAACTGAAGCTGGAAAAGCCACCCGTTTCATTGAGCGGATCCAGCACATCCGCCAATAGGTTCAGGATATCCTCCAGAATTCCAATGACAAGTACAAACAACGCCATGATCAACATCGGGTGCCACATAAGTTCCAGGTGGGAAAAAAAATTTGGTTTCACTTGTAGAAAGAATTCCTTAAAGGACCCCATCAAAAGCTTCACCCACTTTGTTATGGGCCATACACTATCACCAAGGCCATGGGGGATAATTCTTTTGAGCTCAACATTCCTCCTTTCTTTGGCCTGCACCCAGTGTTCAACGTGGATCTTCTTCACCCTTATTTCCCACCATTATTGGACACCTCAGAAGTAGAAAAACAACTGACACCAACAAATCTCAACCCCAAATGCATACAACAAGCATCTAATTATTAGATTGTGTACACACAGATCAAGGGCACTCGACAACAAAGGATCCAACTTTATCGAGTCGTCAAAGCAGGGCAGCTCCTGCACCAAGGCAAGTGGCTCACCCTATGCCAAATTCAACAGAAATTTCCTCATCTAATGGGGGACCTCAACGCAATGGAGACCATTTCTTCCTAAGGAGGGAGGATTGATCCAGATGGATATCGATGGCCACCCACCTTTTCCAACTGGCTCAAGACAGTTTTTTGACAATTTTGGCAATTTACTATTTTTAGTAGTTTTAACTTCTGAGGCCATTTTGAGGGCCTAAATGAAGGTTTTTTGGGATCAATATCCTCAATGATAGAATAAATGCATGATTGAGCCCCCAAAATCAATCTCCTCGATGATACCTTTCCAACGGGCTATCACAAGCCTAAAACGGAGATCGTATGAAAACGTTACGTCCTCGGGAAGTTGATGTACTAACTTACCCAAACGGGGCCCACATCTCTTTTGGTGCTTGACTGTGAATGAGCACAGTCATCACATATCTTCTCAGAGATAAGCTGCCACCATCCCAACAAGCTTCTTTCCACTACATTTTACAGTTTCAGCTTATTTCATTATTCAATAGAAAACTAGTTTTACTATATCTCTATTATTTTGTGCTAAGAAATTGTTAATAATCTGTATTCATTTCATTCTTCTCATAAAATACAGATCGGTGGTATCAGATTGGTCTACTCCTTGTCGTCTTAATGCATGTCCCCAATGAGGTCAGAGTACAAAGAGTTGGGTCTTGAGCTTGTTTCTCTTGAGGAAAAAATCTCTTGCATGCCCAAGTGACCTCTCATGGCAGGAGAAAAGAAAGATGATGGGACAGGAGATCCTTTCAAACTGTTGATTGAGAAAGCCCTCATGCAACAGAGGAACGATATGATGGATAGTTTCACACAAATCCTTTGACAACTACCAACAGGCGACGCATCTTCTTCAAACGGAGGCACCACCCCCTTCAAGGTACAAATAAACTTCGATATTCCTATATTTGAAGGTTAGATAGACACAGATGTTGTAGAGAAGTGGTTGAATCTGCTAGAAGGGTATTTTTCTATCCATAACTTCTCAAATAGAGAAAATATTACTTTTGTGCTCCTCAAAGCCGTTCCCCATGTCAAAGATTGGTGGGAAACCTTTTGTGAGCAACAGGAAATAGAGGAAACCTCATTATTTTCAGTCATGGACACCTAGGAATCCTTCAAGGATGATACTAAGGAACAATACTACCCTATCGGAAGTTACGATGACCTGTATACCAAATGGACCACACTGCGGCAAGAAAGAGACCAAGCAGTGCCAAATTTCACAAATATCTTCCATACCTTGCACACCAAGTTGGGTATCAAAGATTCAAAGTGACATATGGTGCTTAAGTATCATGGTGCTCTGCATAGATACATCCATACCAAAATGGAATTTCTAGACATCTCATCCTTGGGCGCGGCCTACCAATATGCCATCAAAATCGAGCAAAAGCTCAAACAAAAGACGTGGCAATTTGGGCCTGCAAACCCCTCACAAAAAAAATCAGGAAAGGGTGGCTCCAACCCACAGAACAAAGGACAGAGCAACGAAGGATAGTATCAGGACTACCAGTCCAAGCCACAAGTAAATAAGGAAAACGGAAAGACAAAGAAAGATACCTAGTGGTGGTTCGACTTCCATAAGAGACCTTGGCATAACACTATTGACTGCTGCTCGAAACAGTCACCGGTGGCCAAAGTGAAATCCTCTGAATCATATGTGGATTCTGACTCTGAGCCAGAACCAGAAAGGGGAAGACAGATCATTGACGCGGAACCTAGTGCCACCGTTACTACCACCAAGCTCTAGCCTAGTGAACTAGACGAGCCAGAAGAAGGAGAGCACCTCTTCCATTCATAGATGTGGGTAAAAGGCACCCCACTACACTTCATTGTTGATAATGGTAGCCAGAAGAACCTCATCTCAGCAGAGGTCATCAAGCGGGTGGCCCTACCAACAACGCCGCACCCACAACCCTACACCATTGGATGGCTCCACCAAGGAAGTAATCTTCACGTCAGCCAACAGTGTCGACTGTCATACAACATCAAGCCCTTCAAAGACGAGGTATTGTGTGATGTTTCTCCTCTCGAAGTTTGTGATGTTATTTCGGGCCAACCTTATTTATGGAAATTTCATGTTGTATATGAGTCTAGGCCTCATAGTGTTATTATTACTTTGAACAGGAAATTGTACAGGATACCCAAGGCAGTCCCACGTAGTGATATTTCCTTGATCTGCCAAGCAATGCAGGAAGGTCATCTCTCAGACAGAGAAGTTTGTCTTCTTCGTGATTCGCTCTTAGAATAAGCGAAAGATCACAGCCACATCCAGGGTCTCTGCGACCAACCTCTCCACATAGAAGAAGCAAGTAGATAAGGTCGTGGAAGAATACTCAGATATCTTTTCCTCACCTATAGGGGTACCTCTACACTGCCAAGTCAAGCACACCATCGATCTAACCCTCGGCGCACCACTTCCCAATGGACCAGTCTATCATAACTCTTTGTTATAGAATGAGGAGATCAAGCGATAGATCCAAGAACTGCTCCACAAGGGGCACATTCACCCTAGCTCATCACCTTGCGAGAGCCCAATCGTGCTGGTGCAGAAGAAAGATGGAACTTAGGGACTATGTATTGATTATCGGGCTTTGAATAAAATCATAGTCAGAAACCGGTACCCGATTCCCCGAATCGATGACCTCCTTGATCAAATCATGGGGGGGAAATACTTCAGTAAGATTGATCTGAATTCTGGCTACCACTAGGTCCCGATAGAACAGAGAGATGTATGGAAGACCACCTTCAAGTCAAAGAAAGGCCTTTTTGAATGGTTTCTCATGCCCTTTGGTTTGACAAATGCTATAGCCACTTTCATGAGGATGATGGATGATACCCTGCCACCATTCACTAATACTTTTGTAGTGGTGTATCTGGATGACATTCTAATTTACAACAAGACTTGGGCCAAACACTAGCAGCATATTCAGCAGGTCTTGTGCACCCTACGACAGCACAAGCTATACGCCAACTTGGAAAAATGCTCCTTCGGCATGGACAGGGTCCATTACCTGGGATACATCATTTATCATCATGGAATACATGTGGATCTAGCCAAGATCCAAGTCATCTGTGACTAGCCATCCCCAACAACACTTACTGAGCTCCGGAGCTTCTTGGGCCTTGCCAATTTCTATCACAGGTTCGTGTTGGGATTCTCCCATATTGCATGGGCCCTCATCCAAATAAACAGGGGTGGTGGTAAGGAAAAATTTGTGTGGGCCCAGTCCCAACAAAAATCAATCGTTGATTTGAAGAAGCGTTTGTGCTCAGCCCCAGTACTTTCACTACTAGACCTACAACATCCCTTTGAGATAAATACAGATGCTTTAGACTATGCTATGGGCATCGTTCTCACTCAGGACGGCCACTCTGTGGCCTATCATAGTGAGAAATTGTTAGATATTGTTTGTAAGTACCCTACTTACGACAAAGAAATGTACTCCATTGTGCAAGCCTGCTGCTAGTGGATATAGTACATTCTTGGGAAGGAGGTAGTCATCCACACTGATCATAAGCCACTACATTTCATGTAGACATAAGGAAAATTACAGAATGACCGCCATCAAAAGTGGTCCACATACTTCCAGCAATTCGACCTCAACATCAAGTATAAAACATGAAGCAACAATCACGTTGTTGATTGCCTCAGCAGACCACCAGTCGCGGCACTCACCACGGTGCTAGACTCTTGCGGCCATGAGACATTTGGATGGCCCCAACTCTATGATATAGACCCTGACCTCGCCGACACCTACCAAATGTTGGGTGCGAACGTAGTTGTTGATAATTTCCATCTTCAGGATGGGTTGTTGTGTCGTCTGGGCCATATCTATGTTCCATCAAGTGATCAAGTGAAGATGATATGGGAAGCCCACTACAGTCAGATGTTAGGATACTTCGGCGTTGAAAAGACAGTGACGATGCTACAGAAACATTTCTATTGGCCGAAACTTCAACAGGAGGTCAGCAAGTATATCAGGTTCTGCACTGCCTGTGCTATTGCCAAACCAACCACTAAGAAACAGAGCCTGTACACCCCTCTTTATACTCCTAATAGGCCATGGGAATCCATCTCAATGGATTACATGTCAGGCCTCCCATCCACCAAGCGGGGAATTGACTGTGCTTTTGTGGTTGTTGATCGCTTTTCTAAGATGGCGATTTTGGTTTCCTACAAGAAGAGCATCACAGTAGAGGCCACTGCCAAGCTCTTCTTTGAATGAGTCTGGGTACATTTTGGAATCCCACAAACCATTGTCTAGGATCGAGATAGTAGATTTCTCAGAACATTCTAGTCGAGCCTCTGGTCACTGCTAGACACCAAGATCACCAAATCCATGGCCTTCCACCCCCAGACAGATGGCCAAACCAAGGTTGTAAATCGAATGATTGTGCATATCCTTCGCATGTATAATTCAAAGCACCCTCGCACATGGGATGAGAGCCTTCCCTATGTCCAACATAGCTACAATCGAGCCCAACATAGCTCAACCAGCCACAGCCCCTTTCAGGTGGGGTTGGGATTCCAACCATTGGGCCCAATAGATGTTGCACCTTCCCTTACAGCCACCTCGACCGACACATATCCTTCTCCAACTGAAGTTGACAAAGCCACCCGATTCATTGAGCAGATCCATCACATCCGCCAATAGGTTCAGGATATCCTACAGAAGTTCAATGACAAGTAAAAACAGCGCCATGATCAACATCGAGTGCCACATAAGTTCCAGGTGGGCGATTAATTTTGGTTGCACTTGCAGAAAGAACGCCTTACAGGACCCCATCGGGAGCTTCAACCACTCCGTTATGGGCCATACACTATCACCAAGGCCATGGGGGATAATTCTTTTGAGCTCAACATTCCACCTTTCTTTGGCCTGCACCCAGTGTTCAACGTGGATCTTCTTTGCCCTTATTTACCACCATTATTGGACACCTCAGAAGTAGCAGAACAACTAACACCAACAAAGCTCAACCCTGACTGCATACAACAAGCATCCAATGATCAGATTGTGGACACACAGATCAAGGGCACTCGACAACAAAGGATCCAAATTTATCGAGTCATCAAAGAAGGGAAGCTCTTGCACCAAGGCAAGTGGCTCACCCTGGGCCAAATTCAGCAGAAATTTCCTCATCTAAAAAATAGAGTTTCAACTTATTTCATTATTGAATAGAAAACCAGTTTTATTGTATCTCTCTTATTTTTTGCTAAGAATCTGTTAATAATCTGTATTCATTTCATTCCTCTCATAAAATATGGATCCGTGGTATCAGAGCGGTCTTCTCCTTGTCGTCTTAATGCATGTCCCCAACGAGGTAAGAGTACAAAGAGTTGGGTCTTGAGCTTGTTTCACTTGAGGAAAAAAGCTCTCGCACACCCAAGCGACCTCTCATGTCAGGAGAAAATAAAGATGATGGGATAGGAGATCCTTTCAAACTATTGATTGAGGAAGCCCTCACGCAACATAGGAACGAGATGATGGATAGTTTCATGAAAATCCTTCAGAGGCTACCAACAGACGACGCATCTTCTTCAAACGGAGGCGCCACCCCCTTCAAGGTACAAATAAACTTTGGTATTCCTATATTTGAAGGTAAGATAGACGCAGATACTATAGAGAAGTGGTTAAATCTGCTATAAGGGTATTTTTCTTTCCATAACTTCTGGAGTAGAGAAAAGATTACTTTTGTGCTCCTCAAATCCCTTCCCCGTGTCAAAGATTGGTGGGAAACCTTCTGTGAGCAACAACAAATAGAGGAAACCTCATTATTTTCTGTCATGGCCACCTGGGAATCCTTCAGGGATGCTATTAAGGAACAATACTACCCTATCAGAAGTTAAGATGACCTGTATACCAAATGGACCACACTGTGGCAGGAAAGACACCAAGCAGTGCCAAATTTCACAAATATCTTCCATACCTTGTGCACCAAGTTGGGTATCAAAGATTCAGAGCGACATCTGGTGCTCAAGTATCACGGTGCTCTTCATATATACATCCAGACCGAAATGGAATTTCTAGACATCTCATCCTTGGGCACGGCCTACCGATATGCCGTCAAAATTGAGCAGAAGATCAAACAAAAGACGCGGCAATTTGGGCCTGGGAACCCCTCACAAGAAAATCCAAGAAAGGGTGGCCCCAACCCACAGAACAAAGGATAGAGAAAAGAAGGAAAGTATCAGGACTACCATTCCAAGCCGCAAGAAAAGAAGGACACTGGAAAGACAAAGAAAGATATCATGAAGGGGTGTGACTTCCATAAGAGCCCTTGGCATAACACTGTTGATTGTCGCTCGAAATAGTCGTTGGTGGTCGAAGTGAAAGCCTCTGAATCAGATGGGGATTCTGACTCTGATCCAGAACCAGAAAGGGGAAGACAGATCATTGACATGGAACCCAGTGCCACCGTTTCTACCACCAAGCTCTAGCCTGGTGAATCAGACAAGCCAGAAGAAGGAGAACACCTCTTCCATTCACAGATGTGGGTAAAAGGAACCCCACTACACTTCATTGTTGATAGTGGTAGCTAGAAGAACCTCATCTCAGTAGAGGTCATCAAGCGGTTGGTCCTGCCAACAACGTCGCACCCACAACCCTACACCATTGGATGGCTCCGCCAAGGAAGCGATCTCTGCATCAGCCAACAGTGTCGACTGTCGTACGACATCAAGCCCTTCAAAGACAAGGTATTTTGTGATGTTTATCCTCTCGAAGTTTGTGATGTTATTTCGGGCCAACCTTATTTATGGAAACATCATGATGTATATGAGTCTAGGCCTCGTAGTCTTAAAATTACTTTGAACAGGAAATTGTACAGGATACCCGAGGCAGTCCCACCTAGTGTTATTTCCTTGATCGCTGCCAAGCAATGTAGGAAGGTCATCTCTCATATGGGGAAGTTTGTCTTCTTCATGATTCTCTCTCATAATAAGCGAAAGATCACAGCCACATCCAAGGTCTCTGCGGCCAACCTCTCCACACAGCAGAAGCAAGTCGATAAGGTCATGGAAGAATACTCGGATATCTTCTCCTCACCTACAGGGGTACCTCTGCACTACCAGGTCAAGAACCATATCGATCTAACCCCTGGCGCACTTCTTCCCAATAGGACAATCTATCGTCACTCTTTGTTAGAGAATAAGGAGATCAAGCGACAGATCCAAGAACTGCTCCACAAGGGGCACATTCACCCCAGCTCATCACCTTGTGGGAGCCCAATCGTACTGGTGCAGAAGAAAGATGGAAAATAGTGACTCTGTATTGATTACCAAGCTCTAAATAAAATCACAGTCAGAAACGGGTACTTGATTCCCTTAATCGACGACCTCCTTGATCAACTCAAGGGGGGAAAATACTTTAGTAAGATTGATCTGATGTTTGGCTACCACCAGGTCAAAGGAAGGTCTTTTTGAATGGTTGGTCATGCCCTTTGGTTTGACAAATTATCCAACCACTTTCATGAGGATGATGGAAAATATCCTGCGACCATTCACCAATACTTTTGTAGTGGTGTATCTGGATGACATTCTAATTTACAAAAAGACTTGGGCTGAACACTTGCAGCATATTCAATAGGTTCAGCACAACCCACGATAGCACAAGCTATATGACAACTTGGAAAAATTCTCCTTCGGCATGGAAAAGGTCCATTACCTGGGCTACATCATTGATCAGCATGGCATACATGTGGATCCGTCCAAGATCCAATTCATTCGCGACTGGCCAGCCCCAACAACACTCACTGACCTCTGGAGCTTCTTGGGCCTTGCCAATTTCTATTGCAGTCTTGTGTTGGGATTCTCCCATATTGCATGGGCCCTGAGCCAAATAAATAGGGGTGGTGGTAAGGAAAAATTTGTGTTTTCTCGGTCCCAACAACAAGTGTTCGATGATTTGAAGTAGAACTGGTGCTCAGCCCCAGTGCTTTCACTACCAGACCTGCAACATCCCTTTGAGATTGAGACAGATGCTTCAGAATATGTTGTGGGCATCTTTCTCACTCAGTACGGCCACCCTGTGGCCTATCATAGTGAGACACTGTCAGATATTGTCTGTAAGTACCCTACTAATGACAAAGAAATGTACTCCATTGTGCAAACCTCCCGCTAGTGGAGACATTACATTCTTGGGAAGGAGACAGTCATCCACACTCATCATAAGCCACTGCAGTTCATGCAGACACAAGGAAAATTATAGAATGACCGCCATCAAAAGTGGTCCACATACTTGTAGCAATTCCATCTCAACATCAAGTATAAAACAGGAAGAACCAATCGTGTCGTTGATTTCCTTAGAAGACCGCCAGTCGTGGCACTCACCACGGTGCTAGACTCTTGCGGCCATGAGACATCTGGATGGCCCCAACTCTATGAGACAGACCCTGACTTCGCCACCACCTACCAAATGTTGGGT
Source organism: Picea engelmannii (assembly GCA_009831015.1). NCBI lineage: Eukaryota > Viridiplantae > Streptophyta > Pinopsida > Pinales > Pinaceae > Picea > Picea engelmannii. The sequence continues at coordinate 748,019 of ML779360.1, forward strand.
GCAAACACAGTTGTCGATAATTTCCATCTTCAAGATGGGTTGTTGTGTCGTCTGGGCCATATTTGTGTTCCATCAAGTGAGTAAGCGAAGCTGATATGAGAATCCCACTATAGTCGGGTGGCAGGAAACTTTGGTGTCGAAACGACAGTGGCGATGCTACAATAACATTTCTACTGGTTGAAACTTCAATAGGAGGTCAGCAAGTATATCAGGTCCTGCACTGCTTGCACTTTTTCCAAACTGACCACTAAGAAACAGAGCCTGTACACCCCTCTTCCTACTCCTGACAGGCCATGGGAATCCATCTCAATGGATTACATGTCGGGCCTCCCGTCAACCAAGCGGGGAATTGACTATGTTTTTGTGGTTGTTGATCTCTTTTCTAAGATGGCAATTTTGGTTGCCTGTAAGAAGAGAATCACAGTAGAGGCCACTCCCAAGCTCTTCTTTGAATGAGTCTAGGTACATTTTGGAATCCCACAAACCATTGTCTTAGATTGAGATAGTAGATTTCTCATCACATTCTGGTCGAGCCTCTGGTCACTACTAGACACCAAGCTCATCAAATCCACGGCCTTCCACCTCTAGAAAAATGGCCAAACTGAGGTTGTAAATCGAATGATTGTGGATATCCTTTGCATGTATAATTCAAAGAACCCTCGCACATGGGATGATAGCCTTCCCTATGTCCAACATAGCTACAATCGAGCCCTGCATAGCTCAACTGGCCACATCTCCTTTCAGGTGGGGTTGGGATTCCAACCATTCGGTCCCATATATCTTGCACTTCCCCTTGCAGCCACCTCAACCAACTCATATCCTTCTCCAATTGAAGCTGACAAAGCCACCCGATTCATTGAGCGGATCCAGCACATCCGCCAACAGGTTCAATATATCCTACAGAAGTCCAATGACAAGTACAAATAGCGCCATGATCAACATCGGGTGCCACATAAGTTCCAGGTGGGCGACAAAGTTTGGTTGCACTTGTAGAAAGAATGGATTATAGGACCCCATCATAAGCTTCTCCCACTCCATTATGGGCCATACACTATCACCAAGGCCATGGGGGATAATTATTTTGAGCTCAACATTCCTCCTTTCTTTGGCCTGCACCCAGTGTTCAACGTGGATCTTCTTCACCCTTATTTCCCACCATTATTGTACACCTCAGATGTAGCAAAACAACTGACACCAACAAAGCTCAACCCCGACTGCATACAACAAGCATCCAATGATTATATTGTGGACACACAGATCAAGGGCACTCGACAACAAAGGATCCAACTTTATCGAGTCCTCAAAGAAGGGCAGCTCCTGCACCAAGGCAAGTGGCTCACCCTACGCCAAATTCAACAGATACTTCCTCATCTAATGGGGGACCTCAACATAATTAATACCATTGATTCCTAAGGAGGGAGGATTTATCCAGATGGATATTGGTGGCCACCCACCTTTTCCAACTGTCTCAAGACAATTTTCTGACAATTTTGGCAATTTACTATTTTTAGCAGTTTTAACTTCCGAGGCCATTTTGAGGGCCTAAATGAAGGTTTTTCGAGATTGAGATCCTCAATGATAACCAAAAGAATAATTGATCCCACAAAATGAATCTCCTCGAAGATACCTTTCCAATGGGCTATCAGATGCCTAAAACAGAGATCGTATGCAAAAGTTACGACCCCGGGGAGTTGATGTACTAACTTACCCAAACGGGGCCCACATGACTTTTGGCGCTTCATCTCCTAGGCTTAGGTTTTTGGATGTCTATGGTTTTTGGAATTCTTGTTTATTGTAAAAATGTCTTTAGAGCCTCATTGTAATGGCCTTATTGTGAATGAGCATAGTCGTCACATCTCTTCTCAAAGATAAGCCGCCACCATCCCAACAAGCTTGTTTCCGCTGCATTTTACAGTTTCAGCTTATTTTATTATTGAATAGAAAACCAGTTTTACTGTATCTATGTTATTTTGTGCTAAGAATCTGTTAATAATCTGTATTCATTTCATTCTTCTCATAAAATCCAGATCGGTGGTATCAGAGCAGTCTTCTCCTTGTCGTCTTAATGCATGTCCCCAACGAGGTCAAAGTACAAAGAGTTGGGTCTTGAGCTTGTTTCTCTTGAGGAAAACATCTCTCACATGAACAAGAGACCTCTCATAGCAGGAGAAAAGAAAGATGATGAGACATGAGATCCTTTCAAACTATTGATTGAGGAATCCCTCACGCAACAGAGGGACGAGATGATGGATAGTTTCGCACAAATCCTTCAGCGGCTACCAACAGGTGACGCATCTTCTTCAAACGGAGGAACCACCCCCTTCAAGGTAAAAATAAACTTCAATATTCCTATATTTGAAGGTTAGATAGACGCATATGTTGTAGAGAAGTGGTTGAATCTGCTAGAAGGGTATTTTTTTGTCCATAACTTCTTGAATAGAGAAAACATTACTTTTGCGCTCCTCAAAGTCGTTCCCCATGTCAACGATTGGTGGGAAACCTTCTGTGAGCAATAGGAAATAGAGGAAACCTCATTATTTTCAGTCACAACCACCTGGGAATATTTTAGCGATGCTATTAAGAAACAATACTACCCTATAGGAAGTTATGACGACCTGTAAACCAAATGGACCACACTGCGGCAAGAAAGAGACCAAGCAATGCCAAATTTCACAAATATCTTCCATACCTTGCGCACCAAGTTGGGTATCAAATATTCAGAGTGACATCTGGTGCTCAAGTATCGTGGTGCTCTACATAGATACATCCAGACCAAAATGGAATTTCTGGACATCTCATCCTTGGGCGCGGCCTACCGATATGTCAGCAAAATCGAGCAGAAGCTCAAACAAAAGACGTGGCAATTTGGGCTTGGGAACCCCTCACAAGAAAAGCCAGGAAAGGGTGGCCCTAACCCACAAAACAAAGGAAAGAGCAAAGAAGGACAGTATCAGGACTACCAAACCAAGCTGGAAGCAAAGAAGGACACTGGAAAGACAAAGAAAGATACCGGGAAGTGGTGCGACTTCCATAAGAGCCCTTGGCATAACACTATTGACTGCCGCTCGAAACAGTCGTTGGTGGCCGAAGTGAAAGCCTCTGAAGAAATGCAGGAAGGTCATCTCTCAGATGGGGAATTTTGTCTTCTTCATGATTCTCTCTCAAAATAAGTGAAAGATCACAGCCACATCCAGGGTCTCTTCAGCCAACCTCTCCACATAGCAGAAGCAAGTAGATAAGGTCGTGGAAGAATACTCGGATATCTTCTCCTCACCTACAGGGGTGCCTCTTCACTCCTAGGTTAAGCACCCCATCAATATAACCCCCGACACACCACTTCCCAATGGGTCATTCTATCATCACTCTTTGTTAGAGAATGAGGAGATCAAGCGATAGATCCAAGAACTGCTCCACAATGGGCACATTCTCCCTAGCTCATCAAGCCCTGCATATTTCAATCAGCCACAACTCCTTTCAGGTGGGGTTGGGATTCCAACCATTGGGTCCCATATATGTTTCATTTCCCCTTGCATCCACCTCGATCGACTCATGTCCTACTCCAACTGAAGCTGACAAAGCCACCCAGTTCATTGAGAGGATCCAGCACATCCGCTAACAGGTTCATGATATCCTACAGAAGTCCAATGACAAGTACAAACAGCGCCATGATCAACATCGGGTGCCACATAAGTTCCAAGTGGGTGAAAAATTTTGGTTGCACTTGTAAAAAGAATGCCTTAAAGGAACCCATCGGAATCTTTGCCCACTCTGTTATGGGCCATACACTATCACCAAGGTCGTGGGGGATAATGCTTTTGAGCTCAACATTCCTCCTTTAATTGGCCTGCACCCAGTGTTCAACGTGGATCTTCTTCACCCTTATTTCCCACCATTATTGGACACCTCAGAAGTAGCAGAAAAACTTACACCAACAAAGCTCAACCCCGACTACATACAACAAGCATCCAATGATCAGATTATGGACACACAGATCAAGGCACTCTAAAACAAAGGATCCAACTTTATCGAGTTGTCAAAGAAGGGCAGATCCTACCCCAAGGAAAGTGGCTCACCCTGGGCCAAATTTAGCAGAAAATTCCTCATCTAATGGGGGACCTCAACGCAGTGGATACCATTTCTTCATAAGGAGGGAGGATTGATCTAGATGGATCTCGGTGGGCACCCACCTTTTCCAACTGGTTGAAGGTTTTTCTAGATCGAGCTACTCAATAATAGCCAAAGGCATGATTGATCCCCCAAAATGAATCTCCTCGACGATACCTTTCCAATGGGCTATCACACGCCTAAAACGGAGATCGTATGCAAAAGTTACGACCTCGGGAAGTTGATGTACTAACTTACCCAAACGGGGGCCACATGACTTTTGGCGCTTCATCTCCTAGGGTTAGGTTTTTGGATGTCTAGGGTTTTTGGATGTCTAGGGTTTTTGGCATTCTTTTTTATTGTAAAAATGCCTTTAGAGCCTCATTTTAATGGCCTTCTTGTGAATGAGCTTAGTCGTCACATCTCTTCTCAGAGATAAGCCACCACCATCCTAGCAAGCTTGTTTCCGCTGAATTTTACAGTTTCATCTTATTTCATTATTGAATAGAAAACCAATTTTACTGTATCTCTGTTATTTTGTGCTAGGAATATGTTAATAATATGTATTCATTTCATTCTTCTCATAAAAACTGGATCGGTGGTATCAAAGCGGTCTGCTCCTTGTCGTCATCAAGCCCTGCTCTACTGTGATGCTCTTCTTGCAGGCAACCAGAATCGCCATCTTAGAAAAGCGATCAACAACCACAAAAACACGGTCAATTCCCCACTTGGTGGAGGGGAGGCCCGACATGTAATCCATTGAGATGGATTCCCATGGCCTATCAGGAGTAGGAAGAGGGGTGTACAGGCTCTGTTTCTTAGTGGTCGATTTGGTGATAGTGCAGGCAGTGCAGGACCTGATATACTTGCTGACCTCTTGTTGAAATTTCAGCCAGTAGAAATTTTTTTGTAGCATCGCCACTGTCGTTTCGATGTCGAAGTGTCCTGCCACCCGACTGTAGTGGGATTCCCAGGTCAACTTTGCTCGCTCACTTGATGGAACATAGATATGGCCTAGATGGCACAATAACCCATCTTGAAGATGGAAATTATCGACAACTACGTTCGCACCCAACATTTGGTAGGTGGTGGTGAAGTCAGGGTCTGTCTCATAGATTTGGGGCCATCCAGATGTCTCATGGCCGCAAGATTATAGCACCATGGTGAGAGCCGTGACTGGTAGTCTGCAAAGGCAATCCATAATGCGATTGGTGCTTCATGTTTTATACTTGATGTTGAGGTGGAATTGCTGCAAGTATGTGGACCACTTTTGATGGAGGTCATTCTATAATTTTTCTTGTGTCTGCATGAACTGCAGTGGCTTATGATCAGTGTGGATGACTGTCTCCTTCCAAAGAATGTAATGTCTCCATTGGAATCAGGCTTGCACAATGGATTTCATTTCTTTGTCATAAGTAGGGTACTTACGGACAATATATGACAGTGTCTCACTATGATAGGCCACAGGGTGGCCATGCTAAGTGAGAATGATGCCCACAACATAGTCTGAAGCATCTGTCTTGATCTCAAAGGGATGTTGCAGGTCTGGTAGTGAAAATACTGGGGCTGAGCACAAGCGCTGCTTCAAATCATCGAATGCTTGTTGTTCGGACCGGGCCCACACAAATTTTTCCTTACCACCACCCTTGTTTATTTGGCTGTTATTTGGTTGGGGGCCCATGCAATATGGGAGAATCCCAACACAAACCTGCGATAGAAATTAGCAAGGCCCAAGAAGATCTGGAGCTCAGTGAGTGTTGTTGGGGATGGCTAGTCACAGATGACTTGGATCTTGGCTAGATCCACATGTATGCCATGATGATCAATGATGTAGCCCAGGTAATGGACCCTGTCCATGCCAAAGGAGAATTTTTCCAAGTTGGCATATAGATTGTGCTGTCGCAGGGTGTGAAGAACCTGTTGAATATGCTGCAAGTGTTTGACCCAAGTCTTGCTGTAAATTAGAATGTCATCCAGATACACCAGTACAAACGTATTGGGGAATGGCTGCAGGATATCATCCATCATCCTCATGAAAGTGGCTGGAGAATTTTTCAAACCAAAGGGCATGACCAACCATTCAAAAAGGCCTTACTTTGACTTGAAGTCGATATTCCATACATCTGTCTGTTCTATCGAGACCTGGTGGTAGCCAGACTTTAGATCAATATTACTGAAGTATTTTCCCCTTGTGAGTTGATCAAGGAGGTCATCGATTCGGGGAATCGGGTATCGATTTTTTACTGTGATTTTATTCAGAGCCCGGTAATCAATATAGAGTCGCCAGGTTCCATCTTTCTTCTGCACCAGCACGATTGGGCTCCCGCAAGGTGATGAGCTGGGGAGAATGTGCCCCTTGTGGAGCAATTCTTAGATCTATCGCTTGATATCTTCATTCTCTAACAAAGAGTGATGATAGACTGGCCCATTGGGAAGCGATGTGTCAGGGGTTAGATCGATGGGGTGATTGACCTGGTAGTGCAGATGTACCCCTCTAGGTGAGGAGAAGATATCTGAGTATTCTTCCATGACCTTATCTACTTGCATCTGCTGTGTGGAGAGGCTGGCTGCAGAGACCCTGGATGTGGCTGTGATCTTTCACTTATTCTGAGAGCGAATCACGAAGAAGACAAACTTCCCCATCTAAGAGATGACCTTCCTGCATTTCTTGGAAAAGATCAAGGAAATAGCACTAGGTGGGATTGCCTCGGGTATCCTGTACAATTTCCTGTTCAAAGTAATAATAACACTACAAGGCCTAGAATCATATACAACATGACATTTACATAAATAAGGTTGGCCCAAGAGAGCATCACAAACTTCGAGAGGAGCAACATCACACAATACCTCGTCTTTGAAGGGCTTGATGTTGTATGACAGTCGACACTATTGGCTAACACAAAGATGGATTCTTTGGCAGAGCCATCCAATGGTGTAGGTTTGTGGATGCGATGTTGTTGGCAGGGCCAGTCGCTTGACGACCTCTGCTGAGATGAGGTTCTTCTGGCTACCGCTATCAATAATGAAGTGCAGTGGGGTGCCTTTTACCAACATCTGTGAATGGAAGAGGTGCTCTCCTTCTTTTGGCTCGTCTGGTTCACCAAGCTGGAGCATGGTGGTAGCAACAATGGAATTGGGTTCCGTGTCAATGATCCATATTCCCCTTTCTGGTTCTGGCTCAGATTCAGAATCCATATATGATTTAGAGGCTTTCACTTTAGCCACCAGCGACTATTTCGAGTGACAGTCAACAATGTTATGCCAAGGGCTCTTATGGAAGTCGCACCACTTCCCGGTATCTTTCTTTGTCTTTCCGGTGTCCTTCTTTGCTTATGGCTTGGACTGGTATTCCTAATACTATCCTTCTTTTCTCTATTCATTGTTCTGTGGGTTGGGGCCACCCTTTCCTGGCTTTTCTTGTGTCGGGTTCCCAGGCCCAAATTGTCGCCTCTTTTGTTTGAGATTCTGCTCGATTTTGACGACATATCAGTAGGTCGCGCCCAAGGATGAGATGTGTAGAAATTTCATTTCGGTATAGATGTATCTATGCAGAGCACAATGATACTTAAGCACCAGATGTCTCTCTGAATATTTGATACCCAACTTGGTGCACAAGGTATGGAATTTATTTGTGAAATTTGGCACTGCTTGGTCTCTTTCTTGCTGCAGTGTGGTCCATTTGGTATACAGGTCATCGTAACTTCTGATAAGGTAGTATTGTTCCTTAATAGCATCCCCGAGGGATTCCCAGGTGGCCATGACTAAAAATAATGAGGTTTCCTCTATTTCATGTATCTCACAGAAGGTTTCACACCAATATTTGACATGGGAACGACTTTGAGTAGAAAAAAAGTAATCTTTTCTCTATTCGAGAAGTTATGGACAAAAAAATACCCTTCTAGCAGATTCAACCACTTCTCTATAGCATCTGTGTCTATCTGAACTTCAAATATAGGAATATCGAAGTTTATTTGTACCTTGAAAGGGGTGGCGCCTCCGTTTGAAGAATATGTGTTGCTTGTTGGTAGTCGTCGAAGGATATGCGTGAAACTATCCATCATCTCATTCCTCTGTTGCATGAGGGATTCCTCAATCAACAATTTGAAAGGATCTCTTGTCCCGTCATCTTTCTTTTCTCCTTCCATGAGAGGTCGCTTGGGCGTGTAAGAGATTTTTTCCTTAAGAGAAACAAGATCAAGACCCAACTCTTTGTACTCTGACCTCATTGGGGACATGCATTAAGACGACAAGGAGAAGACCACTCTGATACCACTGATCCATATTTTATGAGAAGAACGAACTGAATACAGATTATTAAGATATTCTTAGCACAAAATAATAGAGATACAGTAAAACTGGTTTTCTATTGCGTTGAGGTCCCCCATTAGATGAGGAATTTTCTGCTAAATTTGGCCCAGGGTGAGCCACTTTCCTTGGTGCAGGAGCTGCCCTTCTTTGACGACTCGATAAAGTTGGATCCTTTGTTGTCAAGTGCCCTTGATCTGTATGTCCACAATCTGATCATTGGATGCTTTTTGTATGTAGTCGGGGTTGAGCTTTGTTGGTGTAAGTTGTTCTGCTACTTCTGAGGTGTCCAATAATGGTGGGAAATAAGGGCGAAGAAGATCCACGTTGAAAACTGGGTGCAGGCCAATTAAAGGAGGAATGTTGAGCTCAAAAGAATTATCCCCCACGACCTTGCTGATAGTATATGTCCCATAACAGAGTGGGTGAAGCTTTCGGTGGGTTCCTTTAAGGCGTTCTTTTTGCAAGTGCTACCAAACTTTGTCACCCACCTGGAACTTATTTGGCATCCGATGTTGATCATGGCATTGTTTATACTTGTCATTGGACTTCTGTAGGATATCCTGAACCTGTTAGCATATGTGTTGGATCTGCTCAATGAACCGGGTGGCTTTGTCAGCTTCAGTTGGAGCAGGAGAGGAGTCGGTCAAGGTGGCTGCAAGGGGAAATGCAACATCTATGGGACCCAATGGCTGGAATCCCAACCCCACCTAAAAGGGGCTGTGGCTAGTTGAGCTATGCAGGGCTTGATTGTAGCTATGCTAGACATAGGAAAGGCTCTCATCCCATGTGTGAGGGTGCTTTGAATTATACATGAGAAGGATATGCACAATCATTCAATTTACAACCTCAGTTTGGCCATCTGTCTGGGGTTGGAAGGCCATGGATTTGGTGAGCTTGGTGTTTAGAAGTGACCAGAGGCTCAACCAGAATGTGCTGAGAAATATACTATCTCGATTTGAGACAATGGTTTGTGGGATTCCAAAATGTACCCAGACTTGTTCAAAGAAGAGCTTGGCAGTGGCCTCTACTGTGATGCTCTTCTTGCAGGCAACCAGAATCGCCAACTTAGAAAAGCGATCAACAACCACAAAAACACAGTCAATTCTGCACTTGGTGGATGGGAGACCCGACATGTAATCCATTGAGATGGATTCCCATGGCCTGTCAGGAGTAGGAAAAGGGGTGTACAGGCTCTGTTTCTTAGCGGTCAGTTTGACAATAGCACAGGCAGTGCAAGACCTGATATACTTGCTGACCTCATGTTGAAGTAACAGAGCTTGGTTGTGGCTAGTTGAACTATGCAGGGCTTGCGAATGAGCGCAACCATCACATCTCTTCTCAGAGATAATCTTCCACCATTCCAGCAAGCTTGTTTCCGTTGCATTTTACAGTTTCAACTTATTTCATGATTGAATAGAAAACCAGTTTTACTGTATCTCTGTTATTTTGTGCTAATAATATGTTAATAATCTGTATTCATTTCATTCTTCTCATAAAATCTGGATCAGGGCTCTACCAATTCATCTGATGTCTCATATTTTTTATCCTCTCCCAATACCCTGTTTTTTACCTGCCTTTGGGTCCTTCTAGATTAAGTATTATGGGAAAAGGAAATGGATGCTTACCTCCACCTAGGATATGAGAAGACCCTTCATCTTCATGCAGGCTATTTGGTCTGGCTTACACTGGCTCGTCTGAGATATTAATTTTTTTTTATCTCTTACCCTTCTTTGCATTAGTTGATCGACTTGTCCCAAGTGGAGTTTCTTGTTTAGCCTTAACAAAATTATCATGTGATTTTGTAGTAGGAGGATGTGATTCCTTCTCAAAACATTACTAGATCAAAAATTGGTCCCATGTCTTCTGCAATTTCCCAATATGGGCCTTGACAAGTACTTTAATCAAGCCCTGGTGATATATTTCGTGAGGAGGGGTTTTAAGGTTTTCATGTACCTTCATGGCCATCTTGTTGAGATCCCTCAGGAAGTAATAAGTTAGATTCATCCTCTTAATTCCTACTAGATGAAGCAGAAATCGTAGATGAAATATAAATACAAGAGAATAACATCCCTCACATGTGATGAATCTTTTAAGCATGAGTAAGGCTTCCATCCATTCATCACCAATCCAATCCCTAGGAATTCCTTTGGCCCAATTAGGGTCTCTGTGTTTGGGTTTCAAAAACTGATTTACATTTCCACCTGTAATCAATTTATTTTTAAACCATTTTTTGCCATCATTCGGGAGGTTGCAAGAAGCTCCTATAGATTCCTCTGTAACCTGCATGGCTAGGTTTGCAATTTGGGCCTGTTTTCCATTGAAACTCTCATCAAATTCCTTGGCTATAGCGTAATGATGACCATCCAGCTTAGTATAGAATATATACCAACATGTCTGATCAAAAATGTAGTGAGTGTCTTCATAAGCCTCCATGATCTCGAACCCTTCAGGATCCTTCCTATTCACATGTCCACCCTTGCCCATATCAACTGCTTCAACCAACAATCTAGGCTTCTGCTATAGAAAAGGACTATGTCGAGAAGAATCAGGGATTTTTTGGCTATATGGATACCAATTCAAAAAGACCAGCAACCATATAAAACCAAGATCATGAAAAAAAATTCCAGACTTCACAGCATTTGTTTTTGTTGCACGTTTATCACTGGAAATTGGATACTCATTAGTTTCCATGAATCCTCATACAGCCAAGTAAGATAATATATGTCCTTGAATTCACTCCAATTGTTTTTGTGATGATGAAACAGGGACAGGTGGAAGTTCTTGTAGCACCATGTAGAGTGACATTGGATAAAAATGTATATATGAAGTGAAAACACAGAAAATCCAGACTAGTACATACCTGTAACACTTGCTAAAATTTGTAGTTTGATACTCACAGGGATCTCGAAATATTTTGAATTTCTCGTCTCGTTCCTTTGAATGCTATGAAACTCCTTTGCGCGCAGAATGATCTCGTTTACATTGGCCCAAGAGAATTTAAACGGGGAAGAACTTATCGATCGTATCAACTAATTAATTCGGGTGATCAGTGAAATTCAAACAAATCTACCACTGAATCTCTGCAATTTAATCCATCGTGGGTTGGCGGAGAAGGTGTGGAGGGTGATGTGTTCTATCGATAAATTCAAATGGTCCTTTTGATTCGTGCATGATTTATAAACTAATGCGAGATTTGGAATTAATTGGTCCCTTAAATGCTCTGGATCTAAATATATCTAGCGCTAAAATGTCCCATCATGTCGCTTTCCTAGTGGGCAGAATGGGGATCAGCAATGTATTATGAATGTTTTCATTGATATCCTTTTGAGAAAAAACCACCAACATTGATTGGATTCATCATATGGTACTGATGTGAAAAAACTAGCTTGGGACACGTGTCGATGAAGACCGGTGACTTGACTCACGAGTATTAGTCAGAGTCGGGAATTTCCTCCAGTTGTGTGTTCTTAAATTAAATCTGGGATCACCGATGCCAAAAAGGTGTCGGGGATCAGCAATCGAGGGTAAACCTATCACATATTTTCCTTTGGGTTAGATTCTTCAAAACAAATGTCGATGCCAAAATGCTTCGGGAATCAGTGATGGGGGAAAGTTACCTGGCGTGGTCGTGATGTTTGTCATGATTCATTTTTCTCCGATTCTGACAAGTGCGTCATGTATCGGTTTTCAGAAATATTGTTTCCTTTCCTTTTAATCATTACTCCCTTCGCCTTTTACCAATTCCAAAGGGGATCAGTTGTCGGCGATATCCTTGTGTGATGCTTATCGCAAAAGAAAAATTCATTTTTCCCATGCCGGTGAAGATCAACACTCGACGACTGCGGGTTTTTTTTGGAGTGATTTTCATTCATCTTTTAATTCCTTCCAATGTCGAATTTGAGTGAATCGGGTGAAATATTTTGGTTGTTGATTCTTTATTTAAAAGTTAATCCTTTTAAGTTATGAGTTTTCATAGATTCAAGAAAAAATTGAAAGACTTAATGAGAGTCAAGATGATAAGAAAAGGAAACATTTTTCACAATGAAGTCAAATTAAACAGTGCAAAAGATCAAGTGGTACCCAAAAAGTAAAATTTGACATAGGCTTTTTAGGGTGTGTTGAGTGCTCAACACAAACTTTCACCATATGAAGACATCTATGGGCAAAAATTCCCCCCAAAATGGCCTTTTATTTATTAGGAATATCCAAGGTTCAAGAAGTGAATCACACACTTCGCACTAGATGGTCCACTCTTCATACACATAAAGATAATTTGGCTCCATAGAAAAACTTAATGAAGAAACAAGTTGACCAACATCATTTTGAGCATTCTTTTACAGGAGGTGTTTCTTTGTATTCAACCCTATAAGCATACCTATCTAAAAGACAAATGCCACCAGAAGATAGAACTAAATTGCTATGGACCCTATCATATCCTCTAATGCAATGGACAATTTTCCTAGAGATTGGATCCTCTATCCCACTCCAATATCCATGTAGTCTTTCATGTGTCATGTTTGAAGAAGTTCATGAGGTCAAATAGTTGATATCAAACTAGTATTCTAAATCTTGATGAAGAAGGATACATTTGGCTACATCTAGAATTAGTAGTAGCTAATAGAAAGCATCAACTATGCAAGTGCATTTTCCTTGAAGTCCTAATCCAATGGAATGATATGAAACCAAAATATGCAACTTGGGAACCAATAATGATTTTACAGTAGTTTCCACACCTCCATCCTTGAGGACACTCTTTCTTTTGAAGGGGACGGGGGGGGATCTTAGAGTCCTACTCTCACCTACCTAATTTAGGGTACTTAGGAGTTATCCAATCAATGCATGAGGGCATATTATTTTAATAAGGACAATTAGATAGTTAGTGGATGGTTAATAATGTAAAAGGGTCATCCCTATTAAATAAAGCCCACTACATGGTTCGTACTCATTAACAATGGGACCACAAGTAGTTAGGTTTTTTCTATTAATAAATCACTTATAGATCTAGAATTATATGCAATGTTTCATCAAGGATTGATATTGTACTAGATCTCTACTTAAACGAGGTCGCCCCCTATTGTGCCTGCACAACACCTTCCCTAAGTTCTTCTCTTACCTTTCTCTAAGAGAAGAAATTGGACCCCCTTACTAAACTTTTCTACTGGAAAGTCTCTCAAACTGTAACACCCTGTTTCCCCCAATTTGTAAAAATAACTGGACTGACCAAGAACTGTGGAAAACTCAGAAATGTGAATATGTGATGTGAATGGACCTTGTGGAAAAGGTCGATGAATGTGAATAATATTATGAGTTTATATTGCAGGACTTCTGAGAGGGGATATGTTGAAAAAGAGACCATGATGGCTGCAGAGAGGCAGTGGAAGGCACCTAGAAAGGTGGCATTAACTTCCACCAAAAATCAATATCGTATTTGAACTTCACTGGCCCAGAGAACCAAAAGCGGCTCACTGGCCCCGAATTTAATGTCTCGCGGGATGGTAGGTAGATGGATCCTTGGGAATTAATGAGGGATGGGGAGGTGAACCGCCCATGTGTAGAGCCGTCAAGCCTGACCAGCGCGAGGGAAATCATGCCACACACAACCTCACAAGAGGATAAGGTGTGGGGGAGAAGCGATTGGGGCCAGACGCGAGGGGATTAAGAGAACTCTGGCGATATGTAGAGTGAGTGATAGCAAAGAGGGAGGAGAGTAACCTTTTCTCCTGGTCACTGGCAAACAAATACGCAGTCTCACAACATCGTGGTCTCAGCTCAGGGGTGGCTAGTGGTAAATCCGTTGGGAGTCGTTGAGCCTACGGTTGGGTGGAAACAAGTACCCCTCTCAGCAGTTGCATAACCCCTGGAGTTACTTTATGATAAATGTTTTTCCTTTGACATCTTGAAATACATGTATGCTGACATCTATGATCATAAGCTATGAAATGGTGAATGAATTCATTATAAGAATGTCTGTATGATATTTTGATCAGCACTGGTAGTTGTATGTTTATAATGGAAAGACTATGTATGGCTTCTTATTTCATAAGTTGTTATTTATATGTGTACTGATCTAATTCAGACTTCACGTCTGGTTCTCAGGAGAGTGATACCCTTATCTGCCTTAGATAGTACCCTGGGTAAACCTCCCCATGGAGATACCCTCCTTGAAAACATCATCATGAACCTGGAAGGAGGATGTGAGGGCACAAGGCCTTAAGAAATCCCTGATAGGTATCGAATCGATGGACGAGATCCCGTCGAGAGATCTGTGGTCACTCACGACCGTCAGATAAGAAGAAGAAGCTGGAAGGATAAGTACCTTAACCTTGATAGGTGTTAATAGACGGACGAGATTCCATCGGGAAATCTGTGGTCACTCATGACCGCTAGATTTGGTAGGAGAAAGTAGGATGTTAAGTGCCATACACCTGTGACCTTGTGTGTCTTCGTGGCTAGTGAAGAGATCGGGATCGGAGATCCCCAAGGTCCATGAGAACATATGGACCATTCATTTTTCCACGTCCAGGGAGTCGTGGGAGAATGCACAAGTTAGGAACCTGTCTAAGCCGTTAGATCTCGGCTGGAAAACCCGACAGTTGTTGGATCTGTCAGGAGATACCCGAGGGTCAAACCCCCAGTGAACAGGGGTGAAAACCATGAAGTAGATATGGACCGTTCGATTTAAGGAGGCTACGTGTTGCGAGATTACCCGTTTCGGGAAAATGGGAATCACGAATTCGGAAGTCCTGGTGACGAGAGATCAGGACTTTCCATGGTGGAAACCCCAAAGCAGTCATGGACCGTCTGATTTAAGGAGGCTACGTGTCACAATATTATCCGTTTCGAGAAAATGGAAATAGCGAATTTGAAAGTCCTGGTGACGAGAGATCGGGACTTTTCGTGGTGGAAACCCCAAATTAGTCGTGGACCATCCGATTTAAGGAGGCTACATGTCACGAGATTACCCATTTTGGGAAAATGGGAATCGTGAATTCGGAAGTCCTAGTGACAGGAGATCGGGAATTTCCATGGTGGAAACCCTGAAGCAGTCGTGGACCGTCAGATTTAAGGAGGCAATGTCGTGAGATTACTCGTTTCGGGAAAATGGGAATCGCGAATTCGGAAGTCCTGGTGATGAGAGATCGGGACTTTCCATGGTGGAAACCCCGAAGTAGTCATGGACCATCCAATTTAAGGAGGCTACATGTCAAGAGATTAACCACATCGGGAAACTGGGGATCAAGAATTCAGGAGCCCCGTGGTCGAGAGTTTGGACTCTCGTGATGATAAGTCCCGATGAACGGGCGAGATTCTTTCAGAGGATCTCAGGGTCTATACGACCGTCATATGTGAGGAAGAGATGTCAGTTTTAAGTTGGGTCACGAATGCACATTAGAGTAAGTAGCGAGTAGATCTGGACGGCCAGATTCCACCAACCCAGATTGACGGTTGAGGCTTCATTCCAGAGCCCCCCTGCCATTCTGCATTTAAGCGGGGGGGGGGTCCGGAATCAAACGTGTAACTCTTGAATGGTCGAGATTAATTCACCTTGATCAATGGTGCTCAGGTGAATTCCGGACCCCCCTTTCCATTTTTCCTTTAATGGGGGGGGGGGTCCGAAATTCAGAGTGAAAGACTCACTAGAATGGTGGCAGCTTATCTCTGAGAAGAGATGTGACGACTACTCGCATTCACAAGAAGATGATTACAATGAGGCTTTGAAGGCCCTTTTACAATAAACGGGAATGCCAAAAGTACTAAACATCCAAAAACCTAACCCTAGGAGAAGAAGCGCCAAAAGTCATGTGGGCCCCGTTTGGGTAAGTGAGTACATCAACTTCCCAGGGTCGTAACTTTTGCATACGATCTCCGTTTTAGGCGTGTGATAGCTCATTGGAAAAATCTATCTGAGGCCTACATTGCTTAAGATGAAATAACATTGTGGATGCTATTTTGTGAGAGCAACATACCCAAAAAAAACATTGTTTAGGGCCTCAAAATGTCCCTGGAAGTTCAGGACCCGAAAAAACTGCTAAAAATAGTAAATTACCAAAATTGCCAGAAATTCGTTTTGAGCCATTTGGAAAAGGTGGGTGGCCACCGATATCCACCTGGATCAAAAGGATCAGTGCCATACGATTCCTCTGAGAAGGAAGCTGGCGATTCAAAAGGCTCTTCCAGCAGCAGGACCAGTTCCTATTCTCGAAGAAAACAAAAGAAGCAAAATACTTCCAAGGGTCATAAATTTGAGGAATTCAGAAAGGCCAAACCTCCCTCCTTCGACGGTGAGATAAAGAAGGGAGAGGAAGATGAGGCCTAGCTACTTGGACTGAAGAAATATTTCAGAGTCCATGATTTTTCAGAGAATTTGAAGGCCCGAGTGGCCACTTTCAATTTGAATGGAAAAGCTTCCATCTGGTGGGAAGATCTTAAGAATATGAAAGGGATCCACGAGGAGGACCTGTCCTGGAAATAGTTTGAGAAGTACTTCCGGAAGACGTATTTGTCGGAAAAATATTTCGACGAGAAGCCTAAAGAGTTTTATGAACTCAAACTGGGGCAACTCACTATAGAGAAATATGTCAACAAATTCCTTGACTTATTGAGATATGTACCCTACATCAAGGCAGAGAAGGCAAAGGTGCAACGCTTCATCAGTGGGCTACCCAAGGAATACCGAAACCAAATTGAATTTGACGAGCCAAAGACCTTAGAAGACACTATTCGAAAGGCAACATATTGTCATGAACAATATGGACATCGAGCAGAGTCTCGTGGAGACTGGAAATAGAAGAGTGGTTCAAGATTTTAGAAAAAGGGGATCAAATACTCAGGATTTAAGAACTACAGGAAGAACCCCAGAATGAACTTTCCAACCCGGGGTGTACTCCAGCAGAACTTTCCCTCATCGGACGAAAATAAAACTTTTGGACCTATACTAGTAAAGACTAATAACCCAAAGAGAGAACCTCTGAAATGTTGGGGTTGTGGAGAAGAGCATCTCCTGAGATTCTGTCCACATCGAAAACAGAACAATTGAAAATTTTATAACATTCAGGAAGCTACCACAGTCAATGATGTGGCAAGGAGTGTGTCGCAGATTTATGCAGCATTGGATAATAACCAAGCTGACCACCATCTATTGTCTGTTCTAATTGACCTTGGTTCAAATTTGAGTTATATAGCCCCTAGAGTTGTTGATAAGTGTAAAATACAGGCACAGAAACAAACCAAGACATGCTTGGTATAGTTAGCCACTGGCACCAAAAGAAGGGTAGCAGAGGTCATACCAGCCTGCCAATTAATGTTGGGTGAATTCCCCACCCAAGCAACCCTTAACATATTACCCCTAGGATCATACGATCTGTTGATTGGTATGGACTGGTTGGCTGCCCATAAAGCTAGACTGGACTGTTACCATAAAACCGTAGAATGTGTGAGCAAAGAAGGAAAAAGGATAACCCTCCAAGGGATCAGAAAACCGGTCTCGGTGAGGCAAATATCAGCCTTGCAAATGAGAAATTATTTCCGAAAAGGGTGTCCCCTATATGCAATATAGGTGCTGAAAACAATCAAGGGTGATAAACCAAGCCCTGATGATCACCCTATCCTAAGAGAATACAGAGATGTGTTTCCGGAAGAGGTACCAGGTCTACCTCCGAGAAGAGACATTGACTTCTCGATAGAGCTCGCACCAGGAGCGGTGTCGGTGTCTAGGACACCCTACCAGATGAGCACACCTGAGTTAGTGGAACTCAAATTGCAATTGAAAGAAATGATGGATAAGGGTTATATTCAACCCAGCGTGTCCCCATGGGGAGCACTAGTCATGTTTGTGAAAAAGAAGGATGGAACCCTTAGACTGTACATAGCTTATAGACAACTCAATAAAGTAACCATAAAGAACAAGTACCCCTTGCCCAGGATCGATGATCTATTCGATCAGTTGGGAGGTGCATCTATTTTCTCAAAGATTGACTTGAGGTCGGGATACCATCAAGTCCGAATCAAGGGTGAAGACATCCATAAAATCGCTTTCTGGACACGGTATGGTCACTATGAGTTTGTGGTAGTGCCATTTGGGTTAACAAATGCCCCTGCCACTTTCATGTGCTTAATGAACAATGTACTCAGTAAAGTTTTAGATAAATTTGTACTATTTTATATTGATGACATATTAATCTACTCTAAGAATAGAGAAGAGCATGAAGAGCATCTTAGACTTGTGCTCCAAGTGCTAAGAGAGTATCATCTCTATTCTAAATTCACCAAATGTGACTTCTTTCAGAAGCAAATACATTACTTGGGACATGTTCTGTCCGAAGAAGGGGTAGCAGTAGATCTTGACAAGATCGGGTCTATCATGGAATGGCCTACCCCAAAGGATGTCTCGGACATCAAATCCTTTATGGGATTAGCAGGATACTATAGGAGATTTGTTAAAGGATTCTCCAAGATTAGTTGTCCAATCACTGCTCTCCAGAAGAAGGGGACAAAATTCTTGTGGACACAGAAATGTGAAGAAATATTCCAAACCCTGAAACATCTACTGACCCATGCACTCGTGTTGAAAATCGCTGACCCAGAAGCTGACTTCCTTGTGTGCACAGATGCCTGTAAGGAAGGGTTCGGAGGAGTCCTTATGCAGAAAGGAAGTGTGATCTGCTATGAATCCCAAAAATTAAATGAACATGAAGTCAACTATGTGACTTATGATCTAGAACTGGCTTCCATAGTGCATGCCTTGAAAATGTGGAGGCATTACCTCTTGGGAAGAAAATTTGTACTTATGACAGATCATTGTGGATTGCGATATTTGTTTGACCAACCAAATATCAATGCTAGACAAGCTAGATGGATGGCCCTCCTTAGCGAATTTGATTTTGAAATCAAACACATTAAATGGAAGGGAAATAGGGTGGCCGATGCCCTTAGTAGAAACATGAGAACAATTCACCTGGCAGCGGTGAGTACCTGCAAGACAGATGTCAAGAACAGAATCAGAAATGCACAAGAGACAGATCCCTTCGTTCAGACTGTGACCCTATACCTACAGCAAGAACCTGCTGGATTAAAATATGAAGGCTACCAGATGACCGAAGGAGGTCTACTCACTTACAGAGATAGACTGTACATTCCAAATTGTGACGAATTGAAGTGGTTCATGATGGATGAACTACATAAAATACCATATACTGGTCACCCAGGATACCAGAAAATGATCACTGCCACCCGGAAACAATTTTATTGGCCCGGATTGAAGAAAGACATAGCCAAATATTTGGCCCAATGCATAGAGTGCCAACAGGTTAAAGTAGAACATTGACACCCAGCAGGACTATTACACCCTTTACCCATCCCAGAATGGAAATGGGAAACCATCTCCATGGATTTTATCACTGGATTGCCAACTTCAACCAAACAGAATGACGCCATTATGGTAATGGTGGATAAATTGAGCAAGTTTGATCATTTCATCCCCATCAAATCAACCTGCAAGGAGATAGAGATATCGCCCAGGTATTCATGAAAGAGGTGTTCAGACTGCATGGTATGCCGAAAGAGATAGTGTCAAACAGAGACACCAAATTTACTTCCAATTTTTGGAAATCATTGATGGCTGGTTTAGAGACCAAATTGTTGTTTAGCACCGCCTATCACCCTCAAACCGACGGACAGACAGAAAGAGTGAATCAAATATTAGAGGATATGTTAAGGATGCATGTAATGCATCAACCCAAGAAGTGGGAAGACTACCTGCCATTGGTAGAATTCGCCTACAACAATGGCTACCAAACATCTTTAAAGATGAGTCCCTTAGAGATCCTCTATGGTAGGACGTGTAATACTCCATTCAGCTGGAGTAATCCTATAAATAGGATTTCTTTTGGACCCAACATTTTGAAATAAATGGAACAAAAAGTGACTTAGATAAAACAAAATCTGAAGGTTGCTCAGAACCGACAGAAAAGTTATGCTGACCAAAAGAGAACTCCAAGAGAGTTCAAAATGGGAGACCATGTATATCTCAGAATTAAGCCCGGAAGGAGTTCCCTGAAAATGGGAGCTTGTGACAAGTTGGCACCCTGGTATTGTGGACCCTTTGAGGTTCTAGATAGAGTGGGACCTATAGCCTATCGGCTAGCACTTCCTCCCACAGTAAAATAACATAATGTTTTCCATGTTTCATTATTGAAGAAATATATACATGATGATAATCATATAATTGAATGTTCTGTGATCCAGGTTGAACCGGAGGGAGAATTTCTACCAGAACCCCAATGCATATTGGACAGAAAGGAAACCCCGCTCCGGAACCGAACCATTGCACAAGTAAAGGTGCAGTGGAGACATTTTGGCCCAGATGAGGATACATGGGAAATGAAGGATTCCATGAGACAAGCATATCCAATTTTGTTTACTTCTGTACATGCAATTCATGTTAAAATATAAGAACATCGAAGATGATGTTCCTTTAAGCGGGAGGGAATTGTAACACCCTGTTTCCCCCAGTTTGAAAAAATAACTGGACTGGCTAAGAACTGTGGCAAACTCAGAAATGTGAATATGTGATGTGAATGGACCTTGTGGAAAAGGTCGATGAATGTGAAATATATTATGAATTTATATTGTAGGACTGCTGAGAGGGGCTATGCTGAAAAAGAAACCACGATGGCTGCAGAGAGGCGGTGGAAGGCACATGGAAAGGTGGTGTTAACTTCCACCGAAAATCAATACCGTATTTGGACTTAACTGGCCCAGAGAACCAAAAGCGGCTCGTCGGCCCCGAATTTAATGTCTCGCAGGCTGGTAGGTAGATGGCTCCTCAGGAATTAATGAGGCATGGGGAGGTGAACTGCCCATCCGTAGAGTCGTCAAGCCTGACCAGCGCAATGGAAATCGCGTCACACGTAACCTCACAAGAGGATAAGGTGTGGGGGAGAAGCGATTGGGGGTGGACACGAGGGGAGTAAGAGAACTCTAGTAATATGCAAAGTGAGTGATAGCAGAGAGGGAGGAGAGTAACCTTCACTCCTGTTCAGTGGCAAACAAAGATGCAGTCTCATAGCATCATGGTCTTAGCTCGGGGGTGGCTAGTGGTAAATCCACTAGGAGTCGTTGAGCCTATGGTTGGGTGGAAACGAGTACCCCTCTCAGCAGTTGCATAACCCCTGGTGTTACTTTCTGATAAGTGGTTTGCCTTTGACATCTTGAAATATATGTATGCTGACATATATGATCATAAGATGTGAAATGGTGAATGACTTCATTATAAGAATGTCTGTATGATATTTTGATCAGCACTGGTAGTTGTATGTTTATAATGGAAAGACTAAATATGGCTTCTTATTTCATAAGTTATTATTTGTATGCATACTGATCTAATTCAGAATTCACATCTGGTTCTCGGGAGAGCGATACCCTTATCTGCCTTAGATAGTACCCTGGGTAAACCTCCCCATAGAGATACCCTCCTTGAAAACATCATCAAGAACCTAGAAGGAGGATGTGAGGGTGCAAGGCCTTAAGAAATCCCTGATAGGTATCGAATCGACGGACGGGATCCTGTCGAGAGATCTGTGGTCACTCACGACCGTCAGATAAGAAGAAGAAGTTGGAAGGATAATTACCTTAACCTTGATAGGTGTTAATAGATGGACGAGATTCCGTCAGGAAATCTGTGGTCACTCATGACTGCTAGATTTGGTAGGAGAAAGTAGGATGTTAAGTGCCATACCCCTGTGACCTTGTGTGTCTTCATGGGTAGTGAAGAGATCGGGATCGTAGATCCCCAAGGTCCATGAGAACATCTGAACCATTGATTTTTCCACGTCCAGGGAGTCATGGGAGAATGCACAAGTTAGGAACCTGTCTGAGCTGTCAGATCTCGGCTGGAAAACCTGACAGTCATTGGATCTGTCAGGGGATACCCGAGGGTCAAACCCCCAGTGAATAGGGGTGAAAAACCTGAAGTAGATCTGAACCGTCCGATTTAAGGAGGCTACATGTTGCGAGATTACCCATTTTGGGAAAACGAGAATCATGAATTCGGCAGTCCTGGTGACGAGAGATTGGGACTTTCCATGGTGGAAACCCCGAAGTAGTCATGGACCATTCGATTTAAGGAGGCTACGTTTCGCGAGATTACCCATTTCGGGAAAATGAGAATCGTGAATTTGGAAGTCCTGGTGACGAGAGATCAGGACTTTCCATGGTGGAAACCTCGAAGCAGTCTTGGACCGTCCGATTTAAGGAGGCTACGTGTCAAGAGATTAACCACATCAGGAAACCAGGGATCAAGAATTTGGGAGCCCCGTGGTCGAGAGTTCAGACTCTCATGATGATAAGTCCCGATGAACGGATGAGATTCTTTCGGAGGATCTCAGGGTCTATACGACCGTCAGATGTGAGGAACAGATGTCGATCTTAAGTTGGGGCATGGATGTGCATTAGAGTAAGTAGCGAGTAGATCTAGACGACCAGAGTCCACCCACCCAGATCGACGGTTGAGGCTTCATTCTGGAGACCCCCTTC